>JABFOZ010000121.1:0-10007 GCA_022817625.1 Calliscelio sp. ZL-2020 | reverse complement strand
TAAAAAGTGTACTATTTCATATCGTAATATTTCAGCCAATAATAGGGCTGCTTTTAATGGAAACCGCCAATCACAGCGATCCATTTTTTACTATATCATATAGTAACCATTTTACGATATCATTCTCCCAGTGTAGTAAAACAAATTTTGTTTCTTAACTTAATAGTTTATCATCATGTTATGCCTCTTATAATTTTAGACAATTCAACCGTTGAACATTAAAACGGTTGTCGACAGAGAAGTAGAAAATGATAGTATACAAAGAGATAGTTTAAATGATGTTAGCGCTAAAGACTGCAGTGATGTTGAATCAGATGATGATATAACAAATAGTAGATCAGATGATTGTTTAATTAATGATAAAAACCTAAACAATATTAGCCCAGAGGCAACCACAGCCGATTCCAATATTGAAAAATCACTTCAAACAATAGATTGCTCTGAAAGTTCAATTGGCATCGGAAATCTGTACAGTACTGAAAATAAGGAGAATACAGATGTATTGAATTTATTAAGACAAAATAATTCAATCAGTGATACGGTTTCACCAGGCAAAAACGGCATCAATGTGCAGGTAACACATTATTTCGCAACAAAATTGTAATTTTCATAATAGTGAAAATGTTTATTGCTTTTCAACTAATAAACGATTGTTATGCACAGGATTCAAGATATTTAAGAATTGCCGAATGTTCAGAAGTTTCTGCAAATGCAGTTGCTTCGAGAATAAATTCGTTTGAGTACACTGATGATGAAGAGGATATAGTGACATTTTGCTCAAGTCGGAAAAAAAAGGCACAAATGCACGAGAAATATGATATCCCACTGAAAAAGTGTACGAAATGTGAATTAGAAATGTCAAGCTTATTAAATGAACTGGAAGCAAAAAATGATGAAATTGTAAATTTGCGAAAAAGGAATGAGCAATTACGATTGTTGTTAAAAAAAGAAAGGAATCGAAATGAAGATAACCAAATTTTAATTGCTGAGACGACGAGGGCAAATATTGTTCTCCAAAACGGCGTTGTAAAAGAACTTCAAGGACTAAAAGGTAAATTAAAATAAATATATTTTTAATACAAACAAAAATATAAATATTTTTAATATAAACATATGCTTTGTTACAGAGGATATAAGAGGTATCAAACAAAAAGATATCACAACAGCTGATCCTGATGGCCAGTATCTTGCAGTTGGATATCAAGATCCAGTTAGCAAACGGGTAACTATATAGTATATTATTGGCGAGGGCGTCAGCGGCGCCCGAGGCATTACGATTTATTTTATGGACCGGGGAAGGGAACAAAAGTGGGACTAGAGGGATGAAAAGTCCATCTTTCGTCCCTATGGACGAAAGAGCACTAAATCTCCTGTGTATTAATATCCAAAGTTTTAATTTAAATTTCAATGCTACGTCATATAAATTAACATTAGCTATGTTTTTAATGAAATTGTTTCTCATATTGAATATAATTATGATAGTAAATTTTTTTTATTACCTCGTCGATTCTCTTATGTGATAATTAAGAAATGGATTATTTACAGAGGCATATTGGTCGATCATTATTCATAACTAATGAAGAGTTTGAAGACCTAGAGACTAGAGCTACTCCGGGTATGGCGGTGCGTGAATTGTCGAAAAAATTATTTGGAATAAAAACATTGAAAGAAAGTACTCCATCCGGCTTGTCTCGAACGTATGATGATAGTGGAAATCTTATTCCAAAGCAAAAATTAGATGCAAAGAGGATGAACGCTCTAGGAGGTGCATACAGTTTTTATGACTAAACAATATTTGCTTATAAATAGTTAAACATTTTATTAGGATTGTATCATTAAAATGTTATTATAATTATATAATTGTTATTTCTTTAATAATTTCAGATTTTGCCAAATTCTTAATTTCAAAGCAGAAATATAGTGCTTGGAATAATCTAAAAAAGAACAGATTTGTTGCAAAAATTCCTGAATTAATCGGATCGCAGTGCAACGACTATGCGTCTAAAGATAAGAAGAAAAGGAGAAAATGTGCAAAATCGAAGGATGAAACAACTTGTAAGATATACAAATAATATCCTAAACTTTGTTAACTCCTCAAAAATGTAAAATTTATATAAATTATGTAAATCTACTTCCGCATTGATCTTCATAATTTATGTATATATAATTCCGATATATTTTATGTACATTTCTGTAAATGATCTATGTAAATTATGCAGGTAAATGCAGAAGTACATTAATATAAATTTTATGTCTATCAGGTAAAAAAATGATACTGCTTTTTTTTCAGGTTTAAGCAGCAAAGCAAGTCGTCAAGTGGAGCAACCGCCAGTACAAAAGGAGAAACCAGTACGAAGAGAACAACAAACAATTGGTAGGAAATTTAAAAAATACGAACTGTAGAACACACGATAAAGACAGAAAAAAGAAAAGTGACTAACAAAAAAGATACATAGTTATTCATCTGTTTTAGTCCTACTTCGCTTTTTGTTTTTCTGTCTCTATCATGCGCTCTACGGCCCTTACAATATAAACGAAAAATTTTAAGAAATACAAATGTAAAAGAATTACACTTACATCAAAGATTCATTTACAGATTAATAAAGATACACGGAAAAAAATTTTTACACTGCTAAATATTTTTTAGCTGAGCGAGATAAATGTTTAGCTGTTTCAGTTAAACGTTTTGGTGCATTAACTAAATTATATATCTGTTCCAGTTAAATATTTTAGCTGTAGCTATAACAGATAGAAAATATAGCTGAATCAGTTAAACATTTTTTTCCGTGTATTAATCTGTCAATAGTATAATTATTATATCTATAATTCAGATATAATAAAGATGCGATTTTGATAAACATTGTATCTTCTTTAAGTAAAGCTATTAACATTGTTATATTAATTTATTTACAGATCCCAGCGTACCACAAATAAACGAAAATTTTGAAAGGTGTGACAGCTTCGATGAATCACAGGAATACGCATCTGCTAGCCCTTACGATGGAAGCGAACATGAGTCGTCTGCAAGATCTGACTTGGATGATGCAGATGATTCGGATGAGCTGTAATAATTCTCTTCACTTTTTGTTTATGTCCATATGTAAACATGTAATTATTTTGATGATAATAAAGTATAATATTTGTGAAACCCGTTTTTCTATATTTGATATATTTATTTTTCTTGAACGATGATTTGAACGATGCAACTTATTCAAAAATACAATGTTTAATGTTCATTATTCTATTAACCGTTTATTTTTCTCAATTTTACAAAACACTAGATTTATAAATTATGAAAGAAGAATTAGAAACATTATATTAAATATTTATCAATTAATTTAAACATCAAAAAACAGTTCAACTGGCCAAACATCCCTAGTTTCACCTATACTAATTATATTTTTGAAAATATAATTTTATTTTCACTAACTAATATCAATATTTATTAATAAATTAACAAAAGAATGTTCATTATAAATAGTTCATTAATAAATAGTGATTAATACAAAAAAAATACACATGAAAATACCAAAAATTATTATTATTTGTTAAATAACCCATTACATGGCGCCTGAAAGGCGCCACATGACGACTTGTGTAGACAAAATTCGCACGCCCACTCAAGGGTTAAACAATATTGAAGTTGAAGACTTTTTTGTAAATAATGTATGCATAAAAAGAACTTCATTTCAAAACACAATAATACACATTATTCATCTTCAAGAATTGTCAATAATTTGTTATTAACGATTGAATAATTAGAATAACTATCTCAATAGAAATAGTAGAACTTGTACAACCGATAAATTCAGCAATGTGTCATAAATGAAGAAATTGAGCAACCATCATAATCGCTTTTTATTGTCAATAATAAAAAATGTAAGTGAAACCATATGCTATTCGAAAACAGGTACAAAAAGATGCTACTTGGGGTAATACTCTTCAGAACGAACCCGATGGAAAATTTCTCTTTTTCACCAAAGAAAAATTAAATCAACGTATTGTTTTTAAAGGCCGGAATTGCTTTTTGAAAATTTTATGAATGAAAGTATAAATACATATAATTATGTGACTATTAATAATCAAATGAATGAATAAATAATCAATTATCTGCGTAAACAAATAATTTTGTTGTCATTTAAGAAATAGTATTAACTTAAAATAAATAATAATAATTAGTTATAAAATTAACTTTAGTATTCGGAAAAATATATAAAATGATTATTTTATTCATTTATTCATTTAATTTATATTTCATTACATAAATTTCCAATCTGACAAACTGTATTAACAAAGTTTCACTGAAATTAATTATACACGACGTTACTTTTCAATCCGAAGAAACATATTCAAATTACATTCTCACGTATATCTCAAGTAATTCCAACGAAAAATATGTAAATATATTATATCTTTAAATAATTTATTTTATACATGAAAAAAAATGAATATAGTTCATTTATTAGAACATATGTTTAAAAAGTAAACATATAATTGCAAACATTATATTGAATAAAAATGTGCATGTATACAATTATCTTTTTTTCAAATTTGTATAACTAAAGTAAAAAAACATTTAAAAAATTATCTTTTTCTTTTGGTTCGTCGGACCAAAAAGTGAAAGTAAATATTGGCTTTAGAAGCCGTTTACGATGAAGAAAAAAATTCGTTTTGGTTCGAATTTGTTTCTACCTGTGTTTCCACCAAAATGACTACCTGTGTTTCCAACAATACATGTTGTCAGTTTTCTAGGTCAAAAAATGTGTGTTGACGTTTGTGGTTTAATATACTTATTGAAAATATGCTGTTACATGATTATTCTTTTTAATCCACTCTTAATACTCCCGTTGACTTAACCCTTTAACGCCGGACTTTTTTTTTAACAAGATATTTTTTGGTTTTTTCAAGCCGGGATTTGTGTAGAAAAACATTCATAAATGTTACAAATCAAAGTAAATCACATGAATATCATGTGATTTTGAATCAGAACACATAAAGAATACTTATATTTAAGAAAAAAGTCAAAATTATGTTAGTTTTTTCTTAACGTTACTTAAAAGTTATTGTATCATATATGATACAACAGGCATTAAAGGGTTAAATATTATTTTTATTTTATCAGCATACGATTTTACATAGTAACATATATACAATTATTTCAATATTTTGATTTTACAGTACTCGTTAGTAAAAATTTACTACAAATAAACTGCTCTATTCACAAAATAATCCTTTACACAAAAATCGTAATTATTTCTTACTACAATAAGAAATATATTCTTTATTAGCCATATTCATAGCTAACAATGTTTTAGCGTCCTTTCATAAGGCAAGAACTTTATTCATTAATAATAATTCATTAACATGACTTTTAATGAAATGTTTAAAAAATATACATCATAATTTGAGATAAAGATAAGATAAGGTTATATGGTCTTAAAGCTGATTAAAATACCCTGATAAAAATCCATTTGTTTAATAACAGGGTATCCTAATTTACGCTCTTATCATAAAACATATGTATAATTAATATGTATTAATTTAAGATAATCTATTTTCAAAATTAATAAGTACTAATAAAAAACTATATTCACTTACAATTAAGATATCTTGAATAAAGATATAGACAAATGTTAAAGATAGAAAAAAAGATTCATTAATTAAAAATATAGATAAAATGCAACGGAAATAACATGGAAATTACATGCTATTAGAAAACAGGTAGAAAAACGCGTTGCATCAAGGATAAAGGACCCCAAAATCTTCTTTCTCTTTCACAGATGAAAAATAAAATCAACGTAATAACACCATTTTTCTAAGGTTTTTGAATCTAGAATTTCTTATTGCAAATTTTAAAAGTAGAAGTGTGTACACGTGTAAATATATGAATATTATAAATAAAACGATCATTTTATAATATAGATATTATTTTACATTTTAAACAATATATTGTTTACATAACATACGAATATTATAAGAATATAAAATTAATTAACATGTTTTTTTCTATGAAAACTAATTTCACACTATAATCTGAAAGTTAAGATAAATCAATTTAATGCCACCGCCTTAAAAATATTTTTTCTAATAAGATGTCTTAATTTAAGACGATAGTTTTGAAAATATGATGTACTAATATAACACTCCATAATTTTCATTTAGAATCATTAATACATATATATAACAAATTTGTGTTATAAAGGAATAATTAAAGTTTGCAATTTTGAAAATATAATTATATAACCCATGTTTTTATTTTTGCAAAATTCAATTGTTTAAATTTTAGTTATATGTTTAAAAAAAATTGTTTAAACAATTGAATTTTGTAAAAAGAAATTATACACCTTTTTTATTTTTATTTATATTTAGACCATAAAAACGATTCCATAAACTCGATATTCGAAATTGCAATTTGTTTATTTATTTGTTTATAAAAATTGTTTAAACAATTAAATTTTGCAAAATGAAAAACGATGTATCAGTGAAAATTGATTATTGATATTATTTAATTATTATAATTACTATTTTCAGATAATAAATATTTTGTAAACATTTGTTTAATTATATATTGATTAATCTCAAATCATACCGTCATAGATAATCTCGGACGTTCGGCTTAAAAATGTATAGAATTATTTGCCATAGAAAATCTCAGATGTTCGGCACGAACCGTCTAAGAAAAAACACATCTGGCCGAGAATTTTCTGTTGCATTTTCTTAGACGTTCGGCCTAAAATTTTTTTATGCCGAACGTCCGAGTCCTTTGTACCAGGGCAAGCTGCATCATAATTTTCTGCTGTGATATCAAGACCCTTGATACCAGTAGTAGCTTCTCCGGTTAAACAAGATTTCAAATAATGCATTTTTTGAAGTTTTGAGAGACTATCATTCTCGTGAATCATAGTTCGAAATAAGGCTTCGAAGTTGTTCCATTCCAAGTAGTTTCCATCGAATTTTGGTAACTCTATTTTTGGTAGTTTGATTTGCTGATTTGTAGGTATTGATTGAACTGACATCATTGATTCGTTAGGTGTTGTAGGAGGATCCATGCTCTGTAGATTTTCCAGTTGTTCTTCCAAATATTCGATGAACTCATCATAGACGCTTGCACAGCCTTGAAAAGTGCCTTTTGAGAAATATTCTAATGCATCTCTCTCATCAAGTGGTACCAAAGTGGAAATTTGAGCTTCCAACCTTTTGATATCTGAAAACAATGAATCTGCGCGAGACAATTTCGTTTTTAAAAAGGCGATATTGAAGTTTTTGACACCCCGTTTTTTAGTATTTGTAAAGAGTCGTTCAATCTCTTGTTTTTGTATAACAACTTCGTTCATTAATGTGTATACTTTGCTTTCTTTGCTCATTTTGAGTTTTATTTCAGTTTTCACCGAACCAAGCTTAAATTCAAATTTAAAGTTTTCCTTTTGTTATAAACAATTAAATTGTTTATAATCCGGCTCGAAGGACCAATTGTTCGATAGCTAAGTTAACAATAAATAATTTTCAAAAGGTTAACAAAGTGCTTAGTTATTAGAATAGCTTGGTGGTAGGGAAAAACTGAAATAAAGTAACAATATAGAGATTCAATTTAAAAAACAACATTCATTTATTCGTTCATACGACGTTCATACAATTAAGGAATATTCATTCCCTTTTAATCGAAATTGTCAGCTGATTTTAATTTCAAGCTGATAAGAAATAATATTTTAATTCGAGCTCGAAATTCGAATATTATTTCTTTGTTTTGCTCCAGTTTCGATACCAGAAATTAAATACTCGGATTATTTCCGAAATTCCGAGCGCATGTAAATATGAAATAATATTTGATTATTCGAGCTCGAAATAAATTGCAATATAAATGTTTTTGGAACTTGAATTGTAAAAGAGCTTTATTCTTTGTTTAAATTGAATAATAATCGCTGATTTTCGCTCTTTTCATTGATATGCAACAACACAATTCTGATTCCCAAGTTCAATGGATCGAAAAGTTTCCGATATTATTTGATCAAAACAAATTAAATTGTCCCTTTAACTTTGAATTAACTGGGCATTTAAATCACGATTGACAGTTCACAATGAAGTTAAAGAGTGAGAATCGAGTTCTGGCATACCAATTGGATTAAAATTAAATGAGTAAATTGAACTTGCGGATTCCGCTTTGATTTTGTTTTGAGGATGATCTTCGCCGATATCATCCGAAAGTTAGTTGTAGAGGATTCCTCTCGCTTTTGAAGGTTGATAGTGTGGTTCCTGGTCAATTAGTTTTCGCTTCCTCGCTGTGGAAGGCTCGCTCGGTACCGGTACACCAGGTGTGACAAGCTTCAGGATTTCATGAACAACATCCAACCAATTAATATTCTTTGTTATGTGTTGGAATGTTGAGTTCACGATTATAGTAATACGATTCTTTGTTTAATTGAGTCAAAAAGACTGATTTTGCCTAGTTGACTTCCCGATATTTATACTGAATATTTAACTGAAATTCTCCCCTCCCTTTTCCGAAGGCCAATTGAATTTATGTAAATTGACACCCTTCCCTCTTTTGAGGGCCAATTGAATTGTTATGTAAATTAACACCCTTCCCTCTTTTGAGGGCCAATTGAATTGTTATGATTTGAAATTATGGTTTTCATTGGTTGTTTTTGTTCCTGAAATTCTGAAGCTTAAATGGATAACGTGTTCTCTTGATAAAATTTTACAGCAAGTTTTTGGTTATTTTAATTTAGCTTTATTTTGAATTTTTACTGTATTTATTCGATTCCGAACAAACTCCCGCCTAAAAATTCAAAATAATAGAGTGTTACTGTTACGGGTTTTTCTTCTCTGTTTTATAAGTTTATGGATACTTGCTCACCCTAATCCCTTGGTTCAATAAAGTACTCCTGATTGGCTCTCAGGTTTTCTCTGCAATTATCGTTGAGAAACGCTTCGATGCAGTTCAAACAATTCCTTGCAAGGCTTTCCCGTAGGATTCGTCGTTCGCAAATGTAGCATTTCGTCGGCCTTGGTTCGCTGGATATGGTATGCCAGTCTGGATATAGGACAAATTGATCCTCCCTGTCTAGGTGAAATAACTCCACGCATCTCTCACAGATGATCTTTCCGGTGATGGAGTCTAGGTATAAACACCTCACCCTTCTTCGTATGATATAGCACCAGCTGCGTAGCAATCCAGCATACGTGGTCGGGTGGTCTTCGGGGCACACTCCGTCTATGGGCCTGAACACATTTTCGTTTTCCATTTTCACTGTGAATTTTGCTTCGGTACGTTGCTTTCACAAAGTTCAAAACTCGATTAATTCGTATTAGCTGTTTTGTACTGCGTTGTCAAGTTCTGTTGATGTTATGGTTTTTCGGAGTTCGATTCTCGTTCACTGTTGTCAACCAATTTACAGATTTGAGTAACATTTCGTTGAAATGTAGATTTAGAAGTTTTGATTTCGGCAATTCTGGCGACATTATTTTTTCCGTTGAATAAATTTGTAATGCGACCTAATGACCACTTACAAGGTGGATTTAATGGGTCTTTTATCAAAATAATGTCTCCGATTTTCAAATCGTGATTTTTGAGTTGCCATTTTGGTCTGTTTTGCAGGGATGTAAGATATTCCTGTGACCATTTTTTCCAGAAATTTTCAGCGATTCTGTTTGTTCTCTGCCATCTGTTTAAACTGGTTTCTTTGTTGTCATCCAATGAAGGTTTTGGTATGGCCAATAAAGGACCGCCAGTGAGAAAGTGCCCAGGGGTTAAGACTTCGAGATTTTCCGGATCGTCATAGAGTTTTGATAATGGTCGAGAATTCAGGCATGCTTCAATTTGACACAGGATTGTCGTCATTTCTTCGAAGGTCGGAAGGAAGTTTCCCATGACTCTTTTAAGATGATATTTGCAGCTCTTAATTCCGGCTTCCCACAGGCCACCGTGGTGGCTTGATAGTGGGGCTATATGGCTCCATGCGATTCCGTCTTCAGCCATTTTGTCCTGTAATTTTGGATCTTCCATGATG
>JABFOZ010000120.1:0-10076 GCA_022817625.1 Calliscelio sp. ZL-2020 | reverse complement strand
TTGGAATTGTCAATTAAGCTGTTATCTAATATGGATGTAGTTGTAACTTTTTTTTGTTTTATACTTATTAGCGGCTGTATCTAGGTACAGATGTACAACTTATCGTATACACATATTTCAATGCTATGTTTTTTCACAAAAAGGCATAGATAAAATAAACTTTATCTCAACGACGAAATTAGAGATAAAGTGTTTAAACAAAAGTTTTTACTTTTTACTCAGCGGAAGTTTGTACTGATTTTAATTTTATTTTCTTTGACAACATGTTCTCAAATATTTTATTAAGATTATAATTGTAAAACGATGAAATTCGTTTAACTGATAATAAAGTTTTTAAATAATAATTTAAAATGTGTAAAATAATGTGTTGTTTTATAAAAAATAATAATCATTTTGTATACTGGGTTACGGTACATTTTGGTCACTCAAGCAGTGACTATGTGGGGAGTGAGTAGTCCAGTACATTCACTGCTTGGATGGACACAGCTCGATCTCCGTTTAATCGAGGTCGCTAATGCACATGATTCAATACTTCCTTTACAATGATTTATTCTAGTTAAACTTTGTATCTGACACTAACTGATCTTATAAAACAATACAAAGTGACTCTTTTGTTATACATTTTGTTAATGACACTTTGTTTTGACAGATTATGTTACTTTGCTCCAAAATGATTGTTTACTACTTTATATCAATTTTGCACGTTTGAGTAACGTTAACGTTATTCTAAAAGAAAGTAAAGACAAAATTCGAATTCCTTATAAAAATATTTGTTATTATGTAATGTCTGTTATTTCTTATACATTTTAGATTTTAGATTATGTAGACTAAAGCGCTAAAAAACTTTTCCATTTCATGTAACTGTGTCGTTACATTATTAACCCTCAAGCAAGTGATTCTTAATCAGAATAAAAGTATTTTCGTAATAAAAATTATTATTCGTAACTTGCCTAACTCGAATGTACTGGTGTGGAAAATAATTCAGATTACACAAACAATAAATTAACTGCTATGATATATACACTTAAACACCTGTTAAACAAATTATATTTTCCGTCATTGATAATATCATGCTTTTCGATAATCACGGTATGGCACTATCAGTGTAAGATGGTAATATCAACTCTTTTCGGTTCTTAAATCCACATTCACATTTGAAAAATGTCAAAACTGTATTGTAATCGCGTTACGCCGACGCAGCAGTGACTGACAATGCACTGCATAGAATGGAACACAACCTTTTCTAACGAAATAACAAGCACGACTGGTAATGGTAATCCGTGCAGTATGCACCGAAGCGCGAATAAGCGGAGGAAATATGTACTACAAGACCAGGAATGTAGTTAGTAAAAAAACCCGAGATTTCAGATGCCTACATTTTTATAGATTATCCGCGTAGAAATGTAATTTATATGTATATTTAAGGTGGTTCTAACGTGATATGATATCGAATTAATATTCTATGTTAATTTTATCATGTATTATTCTCATTGATTGCTTCATTTCTACAAAGTTTTATGAAGGTTCGTACAGACTGGAAATGAAAATATTTAATTCCAAATTCGACAAAAACTGAATATTAGCTAAACATTTCTTTCCGTATAGAAGGTTCAAAATGAAAATGGTATAACTTTGATTTTACATACAACTAAAAACTAACAAATATATCCCTTAAAACGTTATTAGGCAATAGTGATGCGCGTTGCAAGACCAAGACCACTGCGGGTCTTGGTCTTGGTCTTGTTCTTGCGTATGGAATATTGGTCTTGGTCTTGCACCAGTATTACTAGTCTTGGTCTTGGTCTTGGTCTTGCAACCGTAGTCTTGGTCTTGGTCTTGCAAGCTTAGTCTTGGTCTTGCAGACTTGTATAATCGAAATTAAACCTTGATATTAGTTATCATTTAGTATAATTATAATTAATCATTTTTTAAACTAAATTAAGAGTTAAATTAATAGTTCAAAAAATTATAATAGTTTAAACATTTTACTTAATGTTAGAAGGACCAACAATGTTTAGACAAAAACCGAACTAATGTACTTTTAATGTAATAGAAAGAGAGGTATAAGTAAAAAATGTGTTCACTCCGTCCTCTTAATGTTAATGCTATTGCGTTTTGCGAATAAATAAGTTTTGAAAAATTAGTAAAAAGAAACCATTTTTTATTCTTATGTTATAGAGTCTGGGTTAATATTGCATACAAGTTAACTGAAATACATATATTTACACATGTTTTGTACATACATATGAGTAATTTATATTTACTATTTACTATTATATTTAAAATATATTTATATTTTTACAACTGTCTACATTATTGGTTGTATATACATCTTTGTAATATATATTTTTATATACAGTTTTATGAACTATGAAAGCATCCATTTTTAGTTTTGCTTATATATTTAAAGTCATTTACATTTCACATTCTTTAAACAATTACAATCAATTTAAATCACACATTCTTTACAGAATAGATTCACCATAAGTAAATAATGTTTCCATACGATTTTCACACAGCTACCATACATCTACAATAAAATAGTTCTTTTCCATTATCTTTTACACATTTTATACTACAAATTTCGGATACAAGTCGTCCGGTTGCAAAACGTAGTATGTCCACATCAATAAATTCAATATGTTCTTGCGATTTACAGCAATTATTTATAGAACTGTTTTTTTAAAATGAGAAATGTTGTTAAAGTTTATGTTAACTTAGCAATTGATGATTCTGCAAAGCTATAACTATTGAAATATAATGGACTTCTGAAGAAGATAAGGTTCAAAATTTAATATTTTTTATTAGACATACTATACGTTTTGCAACCGGACGACTCATATTTATTTGTCAATTCGGAAAAATACAAATCCTTTTTTTCATGTTTATTTTTCTCGACAATCTAAATTCGAAAACATTCATTTTTAAAAAAATAGCCGCTAAGTTTTATATATTTTTCTATCTACACTCACTATTTAAAATAATGTTTTTTTTTAAATTTAAATGTTATACTATTACTGAAAGAAGTATTACAGTTTAAAACATTTTCAATGTTCACACATTTAAAATTATAATACACATATATATGCTATTATAATATATCGGTATCAGTTTAAGCAAGAAAAATAACAATTTTTTATTACAATTAGTTTAAATACGTTTCCCAAGAATTGATACAGAGTAACCACCGCGCTGATTCGTTGCTGAGTTTATTTCTGTGTTTGCGAATTACTAAACCGGCTTTAGAAAAAAGTCTCTCCGAAGGAACAGATGTTGCTTGTATTGATAAAAAATCTCGGGCCATTTTAGACAATATTGGAAATCTGGATTCATGTAACTTCCACCACTGCAAAATATCATCTTTGCCTTCAGCTCTCGGTTGACTGAAATATTGGTCTAGTTCAGTCTTAGATTGAGAGGATGTTGCTGGTATTGAATATAACATATTTATATCAATAATATCATCATCTACAGCTGTTTGAACTTCAGCAAATGATGGAAGTACGGGTTCTTCGGCTTGATATATTTTGTAAATAGAATGAAATTTCTTTCTTCTTTCATTTCCTTGCCCCAAGTTGAAAATTCAAAAGTTTCTACCTTATGGCGTGGGTCCAATATTAAAACCACACAATAAATCCAGTTAGCTTTTGAATAATGTTTTAGCATTTTATCACGAGCAGCTTGAAAACCAAAAATTAATTTTTCGTCTGCTTCGCTACGATCAACTTTTACATCCAGTTGTTGTACTGTCGATTCGATTTTATCTAAGAGAAGATTAAACGACACTACTACAAGTGGAAGTGTTACATACTTTTCCCCGTTAAGAAGAGTAGTAATATATTTAAAATTTATTAAAAATTTATACATTTTATCAAAAATTGTCCATTCCTCTTCAGTTATTTCGAATTTTGACAACTCACTAATTATACCACAGAATGCGGTAATACCCTTTTTCAGTTTCAGGGCTACATTTAGCATGTCAAAAGTAGAACTCCACCGGGTTGGACAATCTAGTATAGGATTTAATGATGTCGATATACTAGCTGTGTTACACGTTGATCGGAACTTCTTCATCAATACCTCGCTTCTTCTTAGTTTGCGTATTATTGATCTTAATTTTGATATAGATGTTGATGTATCTTCAATATCGGGTATGTGCTCTTTATCGGTTGCATTTTCATCTTCGGTTTCCGCCTCATCCTCATTTTCTTCAGAACTTGCATCAAAATCTTGCGACATTAATGTTTTCATAAGATCTTGAACTCCTAAGTTCAAAATATGTGCTATACAGCGAAAGTGGTGATCTTCAGAATTAATAGTCGGAAGCATTTTGGCAAGTTCGGCCATAAATTTTGTATTTGCAGATGCATTGTCCATTGTTATGCCCATTACTTTATCGGTTATACCATATTCTTTCAAGCAGTTAAAGAATATGGTGGCAATATCTTTTCCCGTATGACATCCATTAGATGGTATAAAATCAAGGACCATGGAATGGTATTTCCATTCTTCATCAATAAAATGAATGGTAAGACCATAATAAGTCCTATTTGCAATAGATGTCCATCCATCAATTGTGAAAGACATTTTTGATGGACATTGTTGCAACTTATTTTTTAAAGCTGTTTGCAGTTCATGAAACCGATTTCCCACTTGTCGTCGAAGTACGTCCTATAAATGCGAATATACAATATATCCGTGCCGAATCCAATTTCCACTTTTGAGGAAAAAGTTACATGGAATGCATATAAAAAAATTCAAATTCAATTCATGTTATACTTTAACATATATCATAGTAGTACAAACACTATACAATAAAGAACACGGAACATATCATAAATGTGAATTTAAAAGGTCACATTGCTTTATTTTGACTACGTCGTATTTAGATATTTCTATTCACTAAAATAACTTAAGATTTAATATGATTTCGAGTTACATGTGTTGAGAAATTGAAACAAGATATCGTTAGAGCATTCGTAATAAATTTATTGAATTGTTCCGAGAATTAGAACCATGTAAGCAATTCTTTAAGAAGTTCCTCAGCCTACTTAGTCCTATCGTAAAGTCTTGCTTTTTGTCTTGTTCTTGCAAGCATAGTCTTGGTCTTGGTCTTAGTCTTGGTCTTGCAAGCATAGTCTTGGTCTTGGTCTTGTTCTTGCAAGCGTAGTCTTGGTCTTGGTCTTGCAATTCTATAGTCAGTCTTGGTCTTGGTCTTGCATTTTCTGCAAGACCAAGACCAAGACCAAGAAAGCAAGACCAAGACGCGCATCACTATTTTCAAGTATCTAAAAGTACTTGAATTGTATTTTAAAATTCCTATAATACTATTATAATTGACATTTATAATAGTCATCAGTACATATTATCATTATTTAGATCCACTTATGCCTAGAAATATATGTTCAAAGTTTAATTAGTTTCTACTGTTGAGGATTCGTTTTGACAAAATATTTTGAATTCCATAAAATCCATACGAGAGTCTACTGAGAATCTTGCCAGAAATGTTCATATTAAAATATTCCAAATTATAGGAAATTAAACGTTTTATTACACCTTGTTGAGTTTTTACTTACACATTTTATTTGCTGTTTTTAGGACAATCGCGTTAATTATGATTGATAACCATAATTTCAGTTTTTTATTTTAAATGAAGCAGTATTTCTTCAATTTTATGTGTCAATTGTCAAATTTGCCAAAATTTGGAACTTAATTTAAAACTAAATTGTTTGACGTTTTTAAATACCGTTTATTTCTTCATCAGAATCTAAAATTGTATGTTAAAATTATATCATATGTTTATTATATACAAGTTAGATAGTGTTATGATAGATGATTACAAGATAAATGTAATTATATAGATAGATGACTACAAAGTAAAATATAGGTTTATCTTTCAAGAGTAGTATTCCTTTTTGTATTTAATTTTAATATGATAATGATAATAATTTGGTCATTTCCTGATACTGAATTAAATTGTTACCATTATCATTAGCTGTTAAGATTAAACTTGATTTATCAATTAGGTTTAAACTTGTGTGAACAATTTGAGCAGTTCAAGTAGTATATACACTCAAAGAAATCTTGACAGTTATTTCTTGAATCAAGAAAGGTTATCTTGTGGTAAAACACAAGTTAAATACAGTTTCCTTCTTGTATCAAGAAAAAAATTTCATTTTTATTATAAATTAAAGTATTTTCACATATTTTACAGTTGGTAATTATGTTGAAACAATGAATTTTTCTTCGAAAGTTTTCTTGACAAACACTTCATATCATAATTACTAAAATAGTTTAAAATTTGCAAATTTATTTCTTCAGGAACTGGAACAATTTTCATAAGCAGCTGATGGCACGAATAAAAATATTCGAATTTTTCCAGTCCTACTTTAAGACGATACTCATAAACCTTAGCGTACCTAGAAAATTTCTTCGTAATATTATATGCCTTTAATGCATCTCTCAATTCTTTACGTCTTAGGTACACGACCACATTGTCCACATTCCTCATCAATACATCATATAAAGTTACATTATATCTCTCACAAATAAATTCTACTTTTAAGTTTTCTACCTCTCTCTCCCAACTACTACCTATAGCCATCATCTCTTTATTTAAAATGTGCATATTTCCTTGAGTGATCTCCAAATTTTCAGACTTTAACTTCAAAGCATACATCAGAAGCATATCTATGTTTAGTTTATAATCTTCTCTTACAGCCAATTGTAATACAGACTCATCATCAGAATCTTCCTGCAAATAAACTTTCCCAATTTTTTCTAACAGCACATTTAAAAAATCTATCTTATGCCAACAAATTACATTATTCATTAGTTTCCATTTATAATGATGAATATCCGCGCCGTATTGAATGAATAGTTCAAAAAGATCTATGTTGCTATAAATGATAGCAGTATATAATGTGTGCTGCCCATATGTCTGAGAAATCTGTCCACAAGTACAAGATGGATTTGCACCTTTATTCAACAAAAGTTTTACTATCTCATAATTTTCGTTTCTCAAGGCATACTTCATGGGTCTCCTAGAAGTTATAGTGTCAGCATTTGCATCAGATTCCAACAAAATTTTACAAATTTCAAAATTATTTTTTTTGCAAGCTATATGCAAAGGCGTTTCATATACAGAGGAATACTGATTAACATCCGCACCATTCTCTATTAAAATTTTCACTATATTTTCGTTGCCTTTGTCAATGGCAACATGAAGAGCAGATAATTCATCCTCTTCAACATGAACCGATGCCTTACACTCAAGCAGAAATTTCACTATCTCTTCGTTATTTTTACAAATTGCTTGCATTAAAGGCGACTTCTTAAGATAAAGTTCATATTCTTCGTACTTTAATGGGGGTTCTTTAGGATATATTTTATATATATCTACCTCTCGAAGATGTCTGCAAATAGGTAACTTTTCGTAATTCACATTCGAATCAACTCCTGAATCTATTAACATTCTGACGATTTCGATATTGTTAGCTCTAACAGCATCGAATAAAGGTGAAGTTTCAGAATCTTGCAGATTTATTCGACCCATTCGTTGCATTAGAAATTGAACAACTTTAGGGTTACCTACTTTGATTGCATAATGCAATGGATTCTTACTGTTATAAATTAGGTCAGCAATTTGGAATTCTTCAAAGAATTTTTGCAAATATTCTAAATCTCCTCTCTGAATAGCCTTTTTTATGTTGTTTACCTTACGTGCTATAGACTTAATTCTGACTTGTTTACCCATTTTGATTTCAAATACTGAATGTCACCATACTATCATATGTTCATGCATTTAAGTATTTATAGCTAACTGTTTTTTACTTTTATAAATGATGTTATGTAATAACAATGTTTTTAAAATGAATTTTGAGAAATTAAAAATATAGTGTTTTTATTATGCCCGCATTTATGAAAACAAACCTACATACTTAATTACAAGTTATTAAAGAAATTAAAACATTAAATGTCGATATTTTAACTCATTGTGCGGGATGGCTTATCCCCTCCCAAGACTAAATGATGCACCCAAAGAAATGAGAGGCGACGCCCATCAACCAAATCTAAGCTTTGCAATATTCATAGATAAATGAATTTGCACTAACCAACCTGCCATATGCGGTTTTATTGGCGACCTTAGTTAACTTTTAACGAATTTAAATTAGTAATAGGGTAACTGTTCTAGTGAATGTCCACCCCCCAGTGAATGTCCGTTGCATTGGAGCGACAATGATAGACAATGCAATTCAAATGGCCGGACATTCATTGGTGTTGATTCTTAACCGACCATTTACTGGTGCATCCACCCTATTTATTACTAAATAAATAGAAAACTGAACTTCAATATATTGAAATGTATAATTATTTGATATTTTAATAATGCTATTTTCGGAAATAAGTCAGATATGAATATATATATATATTATAGCTGTAGGCTACGAAATAAGTAAAGAACTGTCTGTACATAAGTCTATCGACATCTGGCATTCTAAAGCCGAAGGTAGCAATCACTTGGTAAACATCTCCAATGACACCTTTGGCGATTTGCTCTTTCACTTCAAGATAAACCGGATTGCACCGACTCCAGACAGCTTCCATCAAAAATAAATCCCTCGACTTGGCATAGTCAAGCAGCTCTTTCGTTTGTTTCAGATTCAAGGTCAGTGGTTTCTCACAGAGAACGTGTTTTCCATGAGCCAACATCAACTTTGCATCCTCAAAGTGCGCAGGATTCAGTGATCCAATGTAGACAACCTCTTCAGAAACAAAGAAAAAATGAATCAATCATTTTTATAACAAAATCTTAATAAATAAGAATTTTGAATGGATTACTTAGTGCAAAATTATCACAATTTTTGCCCCGATTAGTCGTAAAACACGACTGCAAAAGATGTCAGAAAACTATTGCCTTTTCAAAATCGTTTTCTGTGTCGTTTTTCAAACAATCCAGGAAGAAGTTAGTGAAAATGAGGAAGACAAAACGAGTGCAGTTTCGGAGTTATTTATGAATAGCATGTGGTTTCGTGTACGCGTACCAACATTTCCATCTTCGGCGAGCTCCTTGTAACTTCCATAAGCTTTAGCGATGCCGTGTAACTTTGCAAATTGTTGAGCCCGCGACAAATCTTTCGCAGCGACGGCTACAGCTACGTGTTCAGATTTCGGCAAAGTTGACAGTGCTGCGGTAAAGTCATGCGATATTTTGCCGGCACTTGCAATTCCCCAACGAGTTGCCATCTGAAACATTAAAACAAATGTAATAAACAAAAGACAAATTTCGTTGTTATTTAATATTTATTAACACGTGCATAGAAAAGACCATTTTTCATCTCTATTATAGTTGTAAGATAAAGTTTTCTGCTCTAGGGTAGAAAAGTGTACTTTTCCATCAAAATTGGGAAAGTTATTTTGCAGCCAAAGGCAGAAAAGTTTTCTTTTTCACTAGAGTATTAAAGTCATTTTTTTATATTTGTATTTAAATTTCTTCTATAATATTAATATTATAGAAGGTTCAATTTCAGTAAATTTTAGTGGAATTATTTACAATAAAATAAAAAGAGAAAATATTTAAAATGAAAGCTCTCATTAAAGCAGTAAATTCTTCATAAAAAGAATTAAAATATCGCGAAAACTGATAACTTTTTTGTAATAAATATATCGTATGTCACGTTTAATTATTGCTGTTGGAAGAGGTAAAAAAGATAGAATGAATGAAGTATAGTTTACCTCGCGTGCTTTAATATATCGCACAATCTTTCCATAGAAGTAAAATACAGAAAATGCAGTAGGTGATGACTCTTATTTATTGATCTTAAAGTGTGGAAGAAATAGCGATATGATACGAATATAAATTATCAGTATGTACTATCGACATTTTAAATGAACTTGTTATCTAATAATGCTGGCAATTCAGTTGAATAAGATTCTATTTACTTTCTCTCGAGCACATATAAATAATTGTTTATTTCATGCGTGCATATGATATTAGTTGAGCAATATTTTTATATTCTGAAACTGTAAATTGTTATTAATAAAAATGTATTAACAATTTTTAATTGAAATATAAA
>JABFOZ010000119.1:0-10127 GCA_022817625.1 Calliscelio sp. ZL-2020 | reverse complement strand
CATCGTTGAGCTCCCGACTCACCTTTACTTTGTCATCGACAACATAAAGTAGGTCGTAAGCTCTGAGTTCTGAGACCAGAAAATCATAGAAATGTTCAAACTTAGTTTGTAGTTCCTTTTCACACCCGAATCATGCCCTACAAGTTGGATTTTTATCGCGTCCTTGATAGCTTCAGCGATGCTAGCTAGTGAGTCATTGCTATGATTACCAAGTTTACTCACTTCTAATCTAATAAGATTAGAAATTTCGTCTGCTGTTAACGGTCGTTCGGTTCGTGGCTCTTGTCTTTCAACGGCAGCAAGTGGACACTGTCTTGCTGTAGACTCAATTTGCTGGTGTGAACCACTATCAGATTGACCGTGCAATGTCGGTTCAGTTACTACACTTCTCTGAACAATCGACTGCTGTACAGTCACAGTCTGTGTTTCAGGTAGAGGCAGATCTACAGAGGCAATCCGAGTCGGTTCTGACAGAGTTTGTTGAACAGGAGCCAGTGGTCGTTGAATTTCCTGATGCTCGTCATTATCAGGAAACTCTTCAACATACTCTTGCCATTCCTCGAGACGCGCAAACGTCTCGTTGGCAAGCCTTTGGATCAACTCAGTCGTTCTCAGCCTTTCTTCCCTTACTTTTTCCATTTCTTGCTGAAAAGACTCCTGGTTCTTTTGGGACAATTTAATGAAGTCCATTGTCGACTTCATGATTGTACGATGTTGCTTCAACACATTAGTTGTTGTAGTGCAGCAACTTTGTATGGCCTCAAGTGTGCTTGACAAATTACTATGCTTGTCTTTCTTTCCTGCAAAAACAGACACCATGTTTACAGATTCTTTACTCATCTTACTCATCTTTTTGGCTAGCTCTCTACTCGTCATATACTCGTCATTTACTCGTCATTGCATGTATATAAGTCAAGCGTTAAATAATCCCAAAATTCATTTCTACTACATTACTTTAACTCGTCATATTAATGAATTTTTACCCGAGTTTGCTGCTCTGGCCGCGGATTCCACATTTCTCGCATCGTTTATTTCCTGGTTGTTATCATGTGGCCCACTTGTTTGGCTGGAGTTTAAACAAACAGCAGGTGGGGTTACTTCTTTCTGCTGGTTTTTGTCCATTACAACATCAATTGCCCCATCTTTGTTGGAATTCTCATTACTCATCTTAACAAGAATTTCCCACTCGTCATTTTTTAACTGATCCTTTTCTGAAAAGGACAAACTTTGAATTGTTGTAATAAACTGTGCTTCTGATCTAGTTATACTGAACACAAGCACATCTAGATCGAAACGAGTATCAACTTCCACCTCCGAACACAAGACAGCTTTAGTTGATACCCTAGTCTGTCGTATGGCGTTCCGAGAGAACATCGAAAACACAACACGACAAACCCAACAGAGAATCTGGTGTCAGCTTTTATAAAATTTTCAACTTTGATAAAATTCTGTAAAAGCATCATCCATGGATGTAGATTTATGTATAAATTAAATTTGCACCTGTATAATATTCTGCTCCATCAGACAGGTGGAAAGTAATTTTCTCATCTTTGAGCAGAATCGTCAAATCCTCGTCTTTATGATTTCTTCTGATGTTAAAAACATCACAGAAATGATCCACAAATTCGGTGAATATTTGTTGTGTTACGTCTGAAATGAATGGTATACCGTTTGTTATTAACACTACAAAAAATTTCAACCCTTTTTCTTTTAAAATTTCATTCTTTGAACTCGTCTTTTAATCTCGAGATTATGTCACATTATATAAATAAGTGACATTTTGATTTATACTATTTAATATAAGTATTTACATTTATCATTTATTTAAATTCTTTAAAATTAACAATATCCACTTCTCAATTATTTTGTTAATCTTGTAAACACTTATTTTTCTTTGTTTCTCTCTTGTGGCATGCGCTTGTCTTTGCTTGCCTCGCGCGCGCCTTTGTCTCTGTCTTCCGGCGCGCGCGTGCTTGTCTCTGACTGCTTCTCGCGCGCCTTTGTCTCTGTCTTCCGGCGCGCGCGTGCTTGTCTCTGACTGCTTCTCGCGCGCCTTTGTTCTTAGCTCTGTCTTTTTCTAAGAACCGGTCAACACATACAAGAGTCTTTGTCTTTCTAATTTGAACTATTCTTTTTTTTTATTATTATTATTATTATTATTATGTTGTTTTAACGTTATATATTTCAGTGTTTTTACCTCTGTATCAACTCGTCTTAATTCAACAAAGGTTTAAACACTAACAGAAAAAGACTCTCGCTTGTGTAACACTCGAGTGCCTAAACACAGGAAATCGTTGCACTGATAGACAATTTTCGGCTTAAACTCTTGCCGATATTAAAAGCCGTTTACTCACTACGATTCGTACAGGAAACATTTTCTGTTGCTGGTTCCATTGTTCTTTGGCTCGATCGGTTTTTTCCTCACTGAGACCTGCCACAAACTCACAAGAAAAGAACCGAAATCGCGATTTGATTAGCGAGCGCAGTGGTAGCGTTCGGGGCCTATAACCTGATGGAAGCAGGTTTTAATCTATTAATAAAAACTACAAATACGAGTTAAGTAAATCGGTCTTTATTGTCACACAATGAACGTCACGCTCTTTGCGTCTTTTCTCTGTGACGGACCACTCAAGAGTGGTTGCTAGACAAAGTAGAAGAAATAGGGAGGGGACAGTCTTAAAGACGGACCCACAAGTAAACCCTTGTCTCCAAGGTGGCGCTCACGGCGTACCTAATATTCCAACACTCCCTCCCGTCGTGACACCCTATTTTAATTACTAATTTCTTCACACATACAACTAAATTAATATCTCATATGTCTAAACTATAATTATTTAAATTTCAAAAACAATACATAAGTTTACTTAATAGTTAAAATTTCAAACAAAATATATGATCCGCTCTTCATATTAATCTACTTTATTATCTCTAATTAATTAAAAATTAATTATTCGGTTATTCGCATCTTTCTTTGGTAAACGTTTCTCTTTGGTCCACGTTTCTCATGCGTCTTTGGTTTTTAATCTCACTTATCAGCACCTGTAACATATTATAAACAAACATCATACATATATCTATAACTATAGTTTAGAAACTTAAAACTCATCATTCATAATTTCTTGGACTAATCTTTTGTGTACTTCAAAGGACAACGGTTTTGTAAAAATGTCAGCTATTTGATTTCGAGAAGAAACCCATTTTACAACAACCATGTTCCGCTTTACACATTCTTTGACATAATGCTCCTTCACTTCAGTCATGTGTCGAAGCTTATTTCCTCCATTTGTCTTTGCGCTAGCTTCAGCAGCCTTATTATCACAATAGAGAGTAATTGGACAGAACGACTTCATTAGTATCAGATTCAGTGACCTATCAGTGGCAATCAACTCCTGGCAAGTCTCGCTCATCGCTACATACTCAGCTTGACACGTTGAGAGAGCCACATAAGATTGTTTGTGCGTCCTCCAGGCCACAGAATCTCCGTATAACTTTATAACAAAGCCACATGTCGTTAGAGATTGGTTGCAATCAGCAAAACTAGCGTCCGCATATGCTTCAAGGCCGTCTTTGTCACCTTTGAAAGTGAGGCTCAGTCTTTTCGTGCCCTTGAGATATCGAAACACTCGCTTGACCATTGTCCATTCGTTTTCAGTAGGACTTATTTGATGTCTGCTAAGGACATTTACTGTATATGATATGTCTGGGCGCGTCGAACCAGCCAGATACAGCAAACTGCCTACTGCTTCTCTGTAAGGCGCATTAGCTACGTTTTTGTTCATAATAGACACTTCTTCACTCTCTTCTCTCGTCTTTCTCTGTCTATTAGTTACTTGGGTAGTCAACATTGGAGTACGTTGGGGATGCATGTGTTGGAAATTGAATCTAGCAAGCATATTGTCAATATACTTTTCCTGATTTAATTGTAAAACTCTTTCACTTCTGTTTCGTTTGATCTTAATTCCCAAGAATTCTTTGGGTTCACCCATGTCTTTCATTTCGAATTCACTTTGCAAACTCTCTTTCACTTCTTTGAGTTTGGTCAGATCATTCCCAGCCAACAAAATGTCATCTACATATAGCAACAAAATTACCATCTTGTCACCTTTTCTCCACTTAAAAAGACAAGGTTCGCTGTCTTCAGACACAAGGCCAATCTTTTGTGCAGCTTGAGTAAACCTCTCATTCCATCTTTTTGGACTAATACGCAAACCGTACAAAGCCCGTTCCAATTTGCAAACCTTGTTTCTTTTCTCTTCTTCCGTGACATTCATACCCTCTGGTATGTCCATGTAGATTTCCTCTTCAATCAACCCATTCAAAAATGCGGTCTTCACATCCAGCTGATAGACGTCCAAGTCCATTTTGTTTATTATAGCCAAAACCATTCTAACTAAAGGTAATCGAGAAACAGGAGCATAAGTTTCCGTTATGTCATAGACATTCCTGTCCTTGAAACCTCTAATTACAAGTCTCGCCTTATATTTTATGGTTCCCTCTTTTTCAACTTTTCTTTTCAGGACCCAGCGAGAATCAATGATATTGGCCCTTTTGCCATCTTTTTGTATAACTGGCCTGTCAACAATGTTCCATACGTGGTTTTTGTTCATGGCTTCAATCTCTTCATCAATAGCCCTTTTCCACATATCACTCTCTTTAGTCATCATTGCTTGCTTATACGATGCTGGATCGTTGTTTACTTTTGCAAGTAGCGCATGATAGACTTCATCAGCCGTCTGTAACTCCCGCAGTTTTTCACAATTCTCTTCGTATGTACATTCTGGTGTTGTGAAGAATACCTTTGTTGTTTCTGGTATAATTTCGAGTTCAGAGAAACTGGTATCATTCAGTTTTCCTTCACTCTCGGTTGGCTTTATCTCGTCTTTTTCAATAGTTTGTTTTCTTGGTCTACCTCTCCGTTTCTTGATTTCTCCCTCCGTTTTTGACATCTCTTTCATGTCTGATCTTTTCTCGTCATAAGATACAAACCAATTTTCTTTGTCTGTGTTTTCAAAATCATCTGGCCAGTTCTTGACGCAATTTTTGCCGTATTTGTCTCCAAATACTATCTTTTCATTAAATCTTACGTCCCGGCTTTCGTAAAACTTTCCTTCTTCGGGCTTCAGAAATTGATAACCAGTCGGAGTATAGCCGACTAGAATAACTCGTCTTCCTAAATAACTGAATTTTGGCCCAGTTTTACGTTGTACTTTGATATAAGCAACAGATCCAAATCTTTTCAACTGATTTATATCAAAATTACGGTGGGGTGCAAACTTTTGTAGAGGCGTGATCATTTGATTAGACTTATGGGGTGTTCTATTGTATGCATATACAGCAGATGCCAGAGCCAAATCCCACATGTTTTCTGGAAGTTTGGCATCATACATATAAGATCTCACTTTTTTCTGTATCGTCTGATTAAACCTTTCAGCTACACCATTATGCTCTGGGGTATCTGGAGAGGAGAAATCACGTTCCGCTCCCAGTCGATCCAATACCTCACTCGTATATCCATCGTATTCTCTTCCCTGGTCAGATCGTAAATAACAGACTTTAGCATCTCGACCAAGTAAGTTTCGTGCACTTCTTACGAAAACTTCGAGACAATGACCAGTGTCGCTTTTAGATTTCATGGGGTAAGCCATAGCTAATCGCGAATAATCATCAATAAATACAGATATAAATCTGTACCCTTTCGGATGTGAGGCAGGACTGATTGGTCCCATCGTATCTGAGTGTATAAGCTGAAGTGGTTCGGTTGCTCGACTTCGTGTAGATGAGAATGGTCTTTTATTCATTTTGGCAAACATGCACACCTCGCAGTTTGAAATAGTCTCGTCGTTAAATACTACTTCTTGGAGGCCTTTAAAATTCGGGCAACATTTTTGTAATGCTCTCAAATATGCCACTGAAGCATGTCCCATTCTTAAATGCCATAGCATTGCCATGTTCATTTTATGGGAATCTTTGAAGTTTGTATTGAATGATGACTCATCTTCATTCAATTCAACTGCAGCCAAATCATCCACATTATGAAACTCTCTATCCCATATTGTTGTGTCAAAATTCGAGTGTTCATAAATATGTCTTTGAACCTTTCCATTTGTTTCAGACTTATTTTCGGAACTCATCAACTCATCGTTTTGATTAGAATTGAACACTTCGACCTCTATTTCATTATCTTTTCTTCCAACCTCATCACTCTTTCTGTCTTCTAGTATTTCAGTAATGTTCTCGTCTTCTTTGTTTTCTTCAACACTTCTTTCTCTTTCTGCCATACTTCTCGTCATAAGTAAAGCATTAATATCATTACTTGAAATACTATTCCCCGGGTTGGCAAGAACTCTTTTGTTATATTTGAGCATAGAGCAGTCAGTCAACTCGTCTTTTCCGACTTCACATTCTATTACCCAGAAAGGTCTCTTGTAGACACCCGTAATAAAAGACTCATTTGAAATAGGATCAAATATGTCAATCTTTTCATTGTCAAGATATATTCCTAGACCCAATTCAGCAAACTTACGAAGGGAGAGCAAGTTATGAGATAACGACTCTGCACAAATCACATCATAAAGTTCTACTAAATTCCCGTCTTTCAATTTAATATCTACTGAACCTACTCCCTCCGTTCGCAAGTTCGCTGACGGATCATTATTCGCACATCTTATAATATTTTCTGCACTTTCGTCAAATGTTTTGAAAATAATTCTTGAATTCGTCAGATGTTCGGTTGCACCCGAATCTGCTAAAAACTTTAACAAAACATTATGACTGTCAGATTCTACTCTACAGAAATCAGATACACCAGTTAAAAGAACATTACCTTTTCCTGGATTACTTCCTCCTGAACTGTTGTTCGATTGATCCTTTTGTTGCGGACCTCTTTTACCTCCTCTTCCTCTCAGGAATCGACCTCTATTCGCGTTGGTCGGATTTTGTTTCTGTCTTTTTGTCCCATTATTCTGATCCTCAGCTTTTCTTTTAAAACCTCTCATACCGCCTCTGCCTCTACCCCTACCTCGGTTACTTTGTTTTGAGCTTGTCTCGTCCTGGCTACCGGATGGACAATCTCGAGCTAAGTGGTTCCCAAAGGTGTCACATTTATAACATTTGATCTTGCCTTGATTTGGACAATCACGGCCTCTGTGGCCATTATCGCCACACATGTAACACCTTAGGCGAACCACATGAGCTGCCATCGCTTCACGGCGGCCAGTGGACTGGTCTTGGTTCTTGTTCGCCTCGTACTGTACGATTAAGCTTTTCAGCTTTTCGTATGCAAGACCTACACCGTTGTTTGTGTTCCTCGTCATGAACTCGATCTCTTGTACCTGTGGTACAGAGTACATGACGGCCGTATAGAACGCATCTCTCTTTTCATTCTCACTGAGACTTACAGTGTCTGGCAAATTTTCGTAAGTTCTTATCAGCTCTTCGAATTGATTTATGAACTCCGATGCCTTTTCCTTACTTGGTACATATTTGAGGCTATGTAACTTTTGTCTAATCATTGCAGGAGTTACATTTGTTTCAGCCCTTTTTATGTTTTTAATGCATTTCAACAACTCATTAGGATCAGTCACACCAACAACCCTGGCATGATACGAGTCATCCAATCTATTGATTATGATGTCTCTTACTTTGAACCTATGCTTCTCTTTTATCTCATCGTTGAGCTCCCGACTCACTTTTACTTTGTCATCGACAACATAAAGTAGGTCGTAAGCTCTGAGTTCTGAGACCAGAAAATCATAGAAATGTTCAAACTTAGTTTGACTACTTAGTTTGTAGTTCCTTTTCACACCCGTATCATGCCCTACAAGTTGGATTTTTATCGCGTCTTTGATAGCTTCAGCGATGCTAGCTGACTGATCCCGTGAGTCATTGCTATGATTACCAAGTTTACTCACTTCTAATCTAATAAGATTAGAAATTTCGTCTGCTGTTAACGGTCGTTCGGTTCGTGGCTCTTGTCTTTCAACGGCAGCAGGTGGACACTGTCTTGCTGTAGTCTCAATTTGCTGGTGTGAACCACTACCAGATTGACCATGCAATGTCGGTTCAGTTACTACACTTCTCTGAACAATCGACTGCTGTACAGTCACATTCTGTGCCTCAGGTAGAGGCAGATCTACAGAGGCAATCCGAGTCGGTTCTGACAGAGTTTGTTGAACAGGACCCAGGGGTCGTTGAATTTCC
This sequence comes from Calliscelio sp. ZL-2020, assembly GCA_022817625.1. NCBI lineage: Eukaryota > Metazoa > Arthropoda > Insecta > Hymenoptera > Scelionidae > Calliscelio > Calliscelio sp. ZL-2020. The sequence goes on along the minus strand of JABFOZ010000119.1, from coordinate 1,928 downwards.
TGATGCTCGTCATTATCAGGAAACTCTTCAACATACTCTTGCCATTCCTCGAGACGCGCAAACGTCTCGTTGGCAAGCCTTTGGATCAACTCAGTCATTCTCAGCCTTTCTTCCCTTACTTTTTCCATTTCTTGCTGAAAAGACTCCTGGTTCTTTTGGGACAATTTAATGAGGTCCATTGTCGACTTCATGATTGTACGATGTTGCTTCAGCACATTAGTTGTTGTTGTGCAGCAACTTGATGTGGGCATCTTTTTTTTGATAGACCAAAACACTAAAATAGCATTTCTAAGTGCTTTCAGCCAATAATAACACTAATTACAAATCCGGACCAATCAGACGCTCGGAGCGCTCTGATTGGACGCGAGCGCGGAGTGAGGGTAAGACCGAGCGGCCGAGCCCGCTATATAAGCACGCGCGTCGCGGCGGGAGCTCACTCGCATCGAGACCCCGAGACGAGACAGGTGTCTTATTAGGACCTAGGACAGCGAACCGAAAGCGAAGCGTGCGCCCTGCTGGGAAAGCCGTTCGTGAGTAGAAAGACGAGCCATTGCCTTGTTCGAAAACCAGGAGGTTTTTGAAAGAGTCGACAACGAAGCGTGCGCCCTGCTGGGTAAGCCGTTCGTTCGGACGGAAGGATCCTCGACGTTAGTCTTAGCTTAGTGTCTCCGCTGAGACTCGCGAGCTAAGTTGCGACGTCGCCCGTGGACGATTCTGTCCAGACAGAACTCCGGAGAGTTCTTGTCGACACAAGGTCACCAGAGGCTGCGTGACAGGAAAGCGCTCGTGCAAGAGCTGATGATTGTTTTCTTTACAGTTTAATAAAGTAATTTTTATAAGGTTCGACAGTGTTTGTTCGACGTTCAGCTTGGAAGCCGTTTACGACGTGCGCGAGCTGAATTTAGAACAAATACTTTGTTTTTGTATACATGCCCAAATCCCAGACTTTTAAAGCACGAAAATACGCGCGACGTAGAGAGTATCGACACAACGCGAAGAATCGTCCTCCAATTTTACGACTTGACGCGCCCGAGTTGGTACGCGAGTTTGAGGCCGAGTGGGAGAGCCTCATCGACGAATCTGCGACGCGAAAATTCGTTGTGCCCCCGGCTCCCAGTAGTCGGCGAACCGAGCGAAACATTCGCGCGGCCTTGCGACGCGATAGTCCGCCACGCCTGCCCGAGAACCCGGCGAGTCCGGACCCGCCGCCGAAACCGACGTTTCGCGATCGACGCGCTCGAGTCACCGTTGACGATCTCCCCCCCATTACCCGAAAACCGACGCAACCGATACGAGTAGAGAAGCAAGCGGCTTCCAAACCCGCGGCCCCGCGATTCATAATCATTCCCGACGCCGATCCATTAGCGGGACTTCCGATTAAAACGAAGAAACGAATCTCGCGGATAACCACACCGACCGTGACTGTGACTGACGCACCGCCGACTTCTTGAGAAGTCCAAAGGCAAACATCGGCCCTTTTCAGGGCCACCAAACAAATCAGACAAAGAATATTTGTATTGCGTTGGGTCACAGCCAAAAATAATAACAAAAGAAACCAGTAAATACATTCCTACGTCAAGTGGCGGCCCAACGTGAGGCAAATATTCTTTGAGTCCGACGACCAAAGCGAAACCGCGACGAGATGGGTCTCGACCGAACTCCACAGAAATCTCCGATTACCAACTCTTCCGGAAGAGTAGAAACATCCGGTGGCGCCCAAAACCGAAATACTGAAAACAATAATCTTTCTACACCAAACGTACATCCAAACGATACCGAAGCAATCCCGTCGTGTTCAGGCGTAAATCGACAGCAAAACGTGAGACGACCATTGTTCGAGGAATTTGATGCAATTATAGCTAACGCGAGATTAGAAGCACAACGAAGTAGATCGCGTAACCAAAGCGTTAACGATATTCAACAAGTTG
>JABFOZ010000118.1:0-10161 GCA_022817625.1 Calliscelio sp. ZL-2020 | reverse complement strand
TCTAGTATAAAGAAAAATAGTCAGACATCTGTCATTTGTAATAAATCTATTACACAGAAAAATAGTCAAATATCTACCGCTGACGACGTTGTTACGTCTAATTCAAAAGTAACCCGAATGTCTGGTTCTGGCGATAAATCTGAATCAATGAAAAACTATCAAATGTCTGCCACTGGTGATTTATCTGATACAAGGCAATATAATTTAATGTATATGTCCAACGATTTTGCTACATCTCTTCCAAACGTTATCAATACGTCTGCCATTGAAGATAGATCTGATACAGTGAAACCGCGTCAATTACCTCCTGATAGTGAGGTTGCTGCAGTTATTTCTAATGGCAGAATAAGAAACGGAAACGTGTCTCTCAGTAAAGATGACATTCGCTGTATTGGTATAAGTAGATCATCTAATAGTGTTGTAAAACAAATGGAATCGAAAAGTGATATTTTTGAAAAAGATGTTGACTTAACTGATACGTTCTTTAATACTTCTCAACGTGTTTCCAATAATGCATCTCATATTACTATTAGTGATTCACTTGAGCAATCGTCTGTTTTTATTAATATAGTACAAGAACAAGGAATACGATTGTTAGATCAAGTTGATTTAAAAGTAGTTTTAGATGGTGGAAAATTGAATGACAAACATATAAACAAATTTAATGAAATATTAAAGAATACTTCATCGTATAAGCCACGGGGATCGTATCTTATACAAACGCCGTGGCGAATCAAGCCTGTACACCAAAATGAAAAACATGTAGAAATTCTTCATAGTTATGATGGTGAAACTGCTGTTGACCTAGGTCACTGGATTTGTAGTTATTATGATGGTAGAGATTTGTTTATTTACGATTCTCTAAATCGCCAGCGTTTGCATGAACATCAAATAAATTATTTACAACATTTATACCCATTTTTTGATTTTACTGAAAATGCAGTTAAATTTCCAAGAGTTCAAAATCAACGTAATGGTGTAGATTGTGGAGTGTTTTCTATTTCGTTCGCAATATCTTTATATTTTAATATATTCCCGGATGAGGTTGAATATGACGAATCTGTAATGCGTTTACACTTATATAAAATATTTTCAACGCATATTTTAGAACATTTCCCTTATACACATATTCATGAACATCATGTTAATATAGAATTACATGATTCAAATGAAACAATTTATGCTGAGAGAGCATTGTTAAAACGAAAATCTAAAGAGATTACTGATCATGTTATTAAAAACAAGAAAGTAAAAGCCAAAAGTTCCATAGGCAGAATAACATCTGACCTTAAAAGAGCTTACGGCGAATTTGATACGTCAGAACATACAAGTGAACATAAAATAAGGAAAGTTGAGTTTACGACTGAAAATGGTAAAATGACAAATACTGACTGTTTAAAAAAACAAAATCACCGAGACCGTGCAAAAATATATTACCAAAATAATAAAGAAAAAATTAAACAAAAAAAGAACGAGCAATATCAAAATAAAAAATTGAATAATATCTCTCAATCTTTGAATAATAATTGTAGTAAAAATAAAGAAGATTATATAAAATTAACAAAAATGGACGAAGAATATATAAGGAATATAGAGCATAGTCTTAAACTTAAATCAGCAGAAGAAAATAGATTAGAAGCTGAAAAACTTATAAAATGGTGCCTTCATGCAAGAAAAGAGATACATAATAAATTGAAACAGACATTGCATTTACTAAAAATAAAATGTGAAGTTTCAGTTTCACGATTTGAAAGTTTGTCATGTGATTTAAATAGTGAAGAAGGTATTGCAGCTATATGTGGTTACTCTATGCATTCTGCATCATCAGAATCATATTACTACGAAGTTTCATATAACATGTTAAACTCTTCCGTTTCATCTATTATCATGGATGCAACTGGAAAAAGTATTAACATTATGCCATTAATTAAATCTCAATCAAAACTTCAATGGCAATGCTCCAATTTATGTAAAACTAATAACGATGATGTGTTATTAGACTTAATGAAATTATATAAAGAAATTATGAAATGCTCGTTAGTACAAGCTTACAGTTATATTACTAATTTTTCTCTTTGTACTAATAAATACACTAATAATAAGATCGGACATTCATTGCACTGCTATATAAATTATAAATCGTGCAATGCAAAAATGTTATGTTTAGACGTTATGTCATCCCATTTTCCAGAAATTCGATACGTAAAACGATTAATATATAAATTTATGAATATAAAAACACAATTACAAGCTATAGATTTAGCTATGGATACAGGAGATGTTGAATTTATTCAACAAATAGTTTATGACGCAAAAAAAAGTGTTGCATCTTTTCCGGGCACAGAAATCGAACTAAATTTATCATTAAATGAAGATAACATAAAGTCTACATATTACCGCTCATTTAAAGCGTTAAAAAAAAGAGTACTTGATACTCCTAGTATTCCTTGTTTATCGTGTGAAAAACTGTGTTTTAAAAGAGAAGTAACGTCCTTTAAAATAACTGAAAGTCATAATTATGATAGTCAACAAATTTGGAGTGATTTAATGAATTATCATATTGAATCTGTTGGATCTACTTTATATGTATGTTTATATTGTTATAAAAAACTTGGCAAAAATCAAATGCCTCCCACGTGTGTCTTAAATAAACTAGAAATTCAACCTATTCCGCAAGTAATTCAGGAATTGAATGAATACGAAAAAATTCTAATTCAAAGAGCGAAAGCATTTCAAACTGTTCAACGAGCACATACAGTTTCGAAAAAAAAAATCCCACACAAACACCAAATACCAAAAGTTAAAGGTACCACATTCCATCTACCATTGCCACTAGAGGAAACTTTGAAAAAAGTCTGTCCTTCAGATGCACCTATAAATTTAAATCATGAACTCTACATTTTAGTCCGTGGAATTCCAACAAAATCAAATGTTGTTTGGGAACACTTAGTTGATGTAAAGAAAGTTTACAGTGCTTTATTATGGCTAAAAGAGAATAATTATCTATACTCTAAAATAAAATTACCCGTCAATTATTCGGAATTACTTGATTTAAAATTACCTGATGTTGAATATCAAGATATTACAGACGATCAACAAAACCATGAACAAGACACTTGCAAAAGTAACTTACAAAGTGATAGTGAACTTAAAACCGAAATACAACAAAATAAAACTAAGAAATCTTCCAAAAACATAAATATATGTGAAAAACATGAGGCACTTTTAACGTTAATGTCTCAATCAGATTCATACTACGAACAATTCACTATACATCTTATGCACGAAAAAAAAATTAAAGAAACTGATACAACATTATATCAGATGGTAAAAGTATGCGACATCCCATTAGATAATCGAACTAAAGATTTGGACTTGAAATGTTTTCCTGATTTGTACCCATATGGTAAACATGGTCAAAGTGAAAATAGGGAAACGCGTATCACAGAGTTTAATTTTATCAAACATCAATTGTTATCTAAGCACCCTCAATTTCGTAGAAACATACAATATATTTTTTTCTTATTGAACAATCATAATATACGTCAACTGAGCGCAGGAATTTTCTCAAAATTAAATATCACAAATCCACGTGAGAAATATACTGCAGAAACTTATCTTAAAAAATTATCCAATCTCGAACTTGAGTCGGACTTAAGTACAATATTTTCACGAATACGAAATTCTGCGCAATACTGGAAGTATCCAAAAAATGACTTGTTATGTATGATTCGTTATTATGGATCTCCCACTTGGTTTCTTACTCTAAGTCCTAGCGAATTTGAATGGCAAGATTTACTGTTATATTTACGTTCGGTAAATGGACCATCAGCCGAAAAGAAAAATATTAATGAACTGATTGCTTTGGATCCCGTATCAACTTCAAGATACATTGATAACGTTTTTCGAGATATGTTGGATTTTATTTGTTCTAAAGATAATCCAATCGGTGAAGTTGAACATTTTTTTTGGCGTCGGGAATATCAAACAAGAGGTACACAGCACTTCCATTTACTCATATGGATTAAAAATGCCCCAGTAATTGGAAAGTCAACCAATGAAGAGATAATGTCATTTATACAAAAGTATGTAACTTGTAAAATTCCACCTAAAAATGTTTCACCGACGCTGTTTCATAATGTCGATAAATTTCAACGTCATAACCATAACGATTACTGTTTACGAATTAAACAAACTTCGAAAGGATTCCGAAATGTTTGTAGATTTGGTTTCCCTCGGCCTGTAACAGATAACATGGTCATGAGAGATGTTGCATTTTCAATTGCACAGCGAAAAAAGTTAAAAGCTAAAAGCCGTTTATATGATTTGCCACGAAAAAAGGAAGAAGAATGTATAAATGATTACAATCCTGTCTTACTTACTGCTTGGAAAGGTAATATGGATATTCAATTCATTGGAGAAAAGTCAAACTTTATTGTCAATTATATTACTAAATACGTCGTCAAGCCTGAAAAAAGTAATGATGCAGATACTTTTGATGTTATCAACTCAAATAAGTCATTGTCTAGCGCTTTATGGAATGTTGGTATGCGTATGTTAAATCACCGTGAATGTGGTGCACTCGAAGCTGCAGATACACTTATTGGTATTCCTTTGTATGGTACAGATTCTAAAACAACAATTCGATGGTTAGATGTAAATATCATAAGAAATAGAAGAGTAAAATCGAAAGCAGAAATTCAATCATTAGATAATGATTCAGAGGATATATTTTTCCCCTCTTTCATCGACACATATTATCCAAATAGACCATACAGTTTGGACTCTTTAAATTTGTATGATTTCGCTAGATGGTATGATACTTCTACAAGTAAACCACTCAGTGATAAAATTGAGTTTTATGAGATAAGCAATAAAGTCTTTCTAAAAAAACGGAAACGTCCTTATTTAATAAATCATTATCAACACAATATTTATTTGGAACCAGAAAAATATTATTTTGCTCTTTTATTATTATTTAAGCCATGGAGAAATACTGCAGAATTGAAAGGTGAATATGAGAATTATACTATTGCTTTTTCGTCAATTGAGTCGCAACTTGAAATGGCAATAGAATATCATGAACATCTTCAAAATAATCAAAAGAATTTTGAAGATATGAAAATCAAGATAGACAAATATATGGAAGAAAGAGAAGAATCTAAAAAAGAAAATTGTAATCAATTCGATAATAATGATGATTATCCCGATGATTGCGTTCCAATGAAGCTTGATGATGTTATGAAAGATATTCTAGATATAGCAAACAAATGCGAAGATGAAAATGTTGAAGATATGATTCCAAAATTAAATACAGATCAGAGACGAGTTTTCGATAATGTTGTTACTTCATTATCTTCCACAAATGACCCTATGCGAGTATATGTTAGTGGTGAAGGAGGTACAGGAAAAAGTTTTTTAATTAAAACAATTCGGTGCTGGACAAAACAAGTTTTGGGTAAAGATACTGTAGTTTCTGCACCAACTGGTATATCAGCTTTTAATATAGATGGCTTGACAATACACAGACTGTTTCAACTTCCTGTCGAACATGGATCTACTGCAAAGTATTCTCCTCTTTCAGATGCATCTTTAAAGATAATCCGAGAACAATTAAAAAATGTTTCTTTGATTATCATCGATGAAGTATCGATGATATCAAATGTTGTTTTGCTCTATATACATTTAAGATTAACGGAAATTTACAATACTGAAGATGAAGACAATGGATGGTTTGGAAAAAAACATATGTTATTATTTGGCGATTTGTTACAACTTCCACCTGTACATGAAGAACCACCATTTTGTAAACTTTCCAAATCAAAGTGTGAAAAATATATTGGATCAATAGGCGCTGTTGATCTTTGGACAAAATTTATGTATGATGAACTCACAATTAATATGAGACAACATGGAGATTCTACTTACCGTGACATATTACAGAATATTCGTATAGGAATTATATCAAACAAAGATATTACAGTTTTACAAAAGAGGCAAATTGAGATGCACGGTTCAGATCATGATGATCGATTAGAATATCTTTGTAATTATATTGAAACATTACCACGAAATACAGTATGTTTGCTTCCCACGTGTGCTCAATGTGATTCACTTAATTCTGCCATGTTATCTCGCATATCATTACAAGAAATTAAATTAATTGCAATTGATGTAACTGACTGTTCACCTTATCTAAAAAAGAAAGCTCTGAAATTATTAGAACGGTGCGAAGACGACACTTCGCGAACAGCTGGCCTTGCAAAGGTTATTACTGTTAAAATCGGAGCAAAAATAATGGTCAGAAGAAATATTGACATCACATTAGGACTTGTTAATGGTACAATAGCTACAATCAAGTCCGTTAAATCTAGCATTGAAGATGTAAATTACATTGAAAAAATAATAATTGAATTAAATGATGGTACTGAGCACATATTAGAGCGTTGTAAAGTTAAATTCCAAATAATGAATAATGCATTCATAATTAGAGAACAATTTCCCATTACTCTAAGTTATGGTATGACAATTCATAAAAGCCAGGGTCTTAGTTTAGAAAATGCTATTATAGATGCTGGAAATTCAATTTTCAGTTGTGGTCAATCTTATGTTGCACTTTCACGAGTCACATCTCTTGTTGGGCTCTACTTAATTAATTTCGATCCATGCTCTATCAAAGCTAGTAATATAGCTATAATAGAATATAATCGATTGCGGAAGAAGTACAGACCTGATTTAGCAACAATTAATAATTGTTATCAAAATAACAATCGAAAAATTTATGACATTCAGTGGACTATTCCTAATAAATATATGCAGTGTCAAATTCCTGAAGATACTGTAAGTTCTGATAAATGGCCCATACGTGGTTTACCAAATTATGATGGCTTATCGTGTTACGCCAATTCCATTTTTCAATGTCTTTTGCATTGTTATTTAATAAGAAAAAAACTAGGATCCAGTAATATAATACAAACAATGATAGATAACTATACTTCCACACAGAATCTCGATATTCGAACAGTACGCAATTATGTGAACAATAAATATGAAAAACCTGAACAACAAGATGCAGCAGAATTTCTTCTAGATTTCTGTAATAAAATAGAAAATGTGGAGAAAATTTTACAACATCAAATGAATATTTATCGGCAATGTCGTTCATGTAATTACACTATTGTTGAGAACAATTGTAAAAATAATATTCTATATCTTACTATACCACACAACAGACGAATGTCATATAATCTTCAGAATATCATTGATTTTAATACTGGTAACTGGGTTAACTCTGGAACATCATGTACAAATTGTAAAAAAGGTGTTTTTCTAGAAAAATTAGAAATTACACGCACAAGTAATATTCTTATATTAGTTCTTAAACTTTACGAAAAAAAGAATAAAGATTTGGTAAAAATAAATAATTTACTCATAAAACAAGTACCATCTACAAAATTAATAATAGATAGTAATAAATATGCAGTAATCAGTGCAGTATTTCATGTAGGGAATAATATGCAAAGGGGTCATTATACCTGCATCTTAAAGAGTAATACATCGAAGTGGATTCATATTGACGACAATATAGTTAAAATGACAAGTTGGCCTAGAAATTCCAAAAATGCCTACATATTTTTCTTAGAAAAAACTCCTTGATCAAACGAAATGTTACAAATCGGAATGTAAGTTTAGATTCATCAAATTAGGAAGAAATATATTAATACAAATTTAATCATGTAATATTTTGACAGGGTGATATATTTATATAATATTTATTTAATTTTTATTTGTATATGTCATCTTATAATTAATTATTAATGACAAATAACAACCCTATATTATATCTTTCATGAATCATATACTGATAATAATAAAATAAGTTAAACAAAATATGCAAAGTTTAAAATGAAATATATGATAATTGTCAGATGTTGAATGAAATTCAAATAATTTTGGCAATTTCAAATTATGTTATTCTTTACATGGAGGGACGAGAAATAGATGGGTGCGTCTCACAAAAGTAGGCGTAGGATGGGGCCTATTTTACAATAACCACATAAATAAAGTCCTATATCAAGGCTCGCGGAGGGGAGCTGCGGGCCAAGATGTACACCGAGAGCTGACACGAGACTATTTTCTTCAGTTTTATTTTGTGATGTCTTCTTATATATATATATATAGTCTACAGACAGAGAAAGCATGAACATTCTATCGCTTTCGTCTGCGTTTCAGTGCTGCCGCATGTAAGCAAATTGGGAACAGTAGAAATTTGGATCTTTCTTTCTATCAATGCTCATGTTTTCTAACATGATACTCATTAATCTTATTAATTAACAATATAAAGCAAGAGGTTTTTATACAAATTAAACAAAAAAACTATTTCTTACTACAGAATGATATTTGAACTTAATAATTTTTATGTAATTAATAATAAACAAATAATTAATAAATATAAAATCAATATTTGATTAAATATCCATATTACGTGAAATAAAATTTACCAAAACAGGTGCAATATATATGATAAACTCAATAATTTGCCTTTTCCAAAGTTGAAATTGAAATATATGATCACCGTCATATGAAAATTATACTTATGGCAATTTTAACATTTTATTTTATTTATTCATTCTTTATATAGAGATCATACAGTGGACCAAGTAACGCAAGAAACATTATTTATAATTATCTTGGAAAATAAAAATATTAACATTAAATTCGATTTTACAATTAGCTTACAAAATCAAAAGACCTTAAATAAAAAAGTTTTCGTTATACAGGGTGAGTTGTTTAACTTGAGACATGAAAATATAAAAAAAAATATAAATCTCAAACTTCGAAAGGTGAATACATATTTGTATAAGAAATAAAACAATCAAATCTAAACAAATAAACACGAAAAGGCTTAAAAATTAAATTATGTTTAAAATTAATCTTTATAAAATTACCTTACAAAGGTAAAAAATAAACGGGCCAAGGTAGGTGATTACACATGAAAAAAAAGGTGTGAAATCGTTAGACATGGCAAGTTAATATGAATTTAATATTTTTCAAATAATTAATCAAAACTTAACACAATTAAATTCTGAATTCCATACTAAACTCAGAATTAAAACAAAACATAGAATGGAAATTTTGATCTATTCCGGAGTATATATATATATATTTATACATATACATGAAAAAGTTGAAAGTCTGTATATAAGCCAAGTTATTGAAAAATAAAACTAATAATTAAAAATTAAATATCGAAACTCGAAACTAAAAATCAGAATCAAAAGTCATAAAACCTGAACTCATTTAATTACACAAGACAACAAATTAAAAGTATTAATTCCCAAAATGTTTCTTAAATTTTACACACAAAAAAGATGTGAAATCATACAGTGGGCCAAGTAACGCAAGAAACATTATTTATAATTATCTTGGAAAATAAAAAAACTCAGAATTAAAACAAAACTTGGAATGGAAATTTTTATTTATTCCGGAGTATATATATACTCTAAACAAATAAACACGAAAAGGCTTAAAAATTAAATTATGTTTAAAATTAATCTTTATAAAATTACCTTACAAAGGTAAAAAATAAACGGGCCAAGGTAGGTGATTACACATGAAAAAAAAGATGTGAAATCGTTAGACATGCCAAGTTAATATGAATTTAATATTTTTCAAATAATTAATCAAAACTTAACACAATTAAATTCTGAATTCCATACTAAACTCAGAATTAAAACAAAACTTGGAATGGAAATTTTTATTTATTCCGGAGTATATATATATATATATATTTATACATATACGTAGAAAAGATGTGAAATCTGTATATAAGGCAAGTTATTGAAAAATAAAACTAATAATTAAAAATTAAATATCGAAACTCGAAATCAGAATCAAAAGTCATAAAACCTGAACTCAAAATATGAATTTACTCAGTACAAACATTTTTAATCCAATTAAAAACAAAGTACTAAAACACAATTTGAATTAACTCAATGGCAAAATTCAGAATCAAAGTGCAGACAATAAAAAATCAAAACTCAAATAATTATAATAATTTTCTAATTTTGACAAGTTGAATATCATTTCTAATGTCACAAACTTAGAACCTTTTTTAGAATATCTCAACAGCCCGAAACCTTGGCCGCCCGTTTTTTGTAA
>JABFOZ010000117.1:0-10126 GCA_022817625.1 Calliscelio sp. ZL-2020 | reverse complement strand
TGTATATTAGACTGTAGCAAAATAACAAAGGTTCGATTTAAAAGCTGCTCTTTTAGTATATGTTAAAAGATATAATTTTATGAACTCTCACACATTTTTAGCCAGATTGATCAATATTTAGAGGCACGTTAGTCAAAAAAGCGTTTTTAAGCTAAAAACAGCTTTTTTGGATTTTTAATTTAGCATGTCGAAATAAATCAATTTTAATGAACAATTTTATATATTCGGGTTGAAATACAATATATTAAATGCTCCGAAATCATCAAATATGTTATTCAATTGTTATCTTGAAAAGAAAATGCAATTATTTGTAATACTCTACAGCCAGATTTCCACTATTCTTATAAACCAACAAAGTTATTTACTCATAAAACACACGATAATAATTATGTTCAAATTCTCGTATTCTTGTATTTAGACTGATTTCAGAGCAAAACACCCTCTTGCAAAGAAACTTTAGGCTGACGTTAGGTTAAACGAAACAGAACGAGTGAATAAACATTATATAAATATATATACACAAATTGTTTATTTAAAACCCCATATAGCCATAAGGTTATGGGCCCAGGAAGTAACTCTGCAAACGTTGGAAACAGTTAATTGAAAATACGTTATTTGGTAAGAAATTTATTAATAAAAGTGAAAGTGCTTTGTTCAGTGATAGTTCTTTATTACAACGAACTATCAAATCATTTTAATCACAAATTATTTGAAACAAATTTTGCATGAATTCATTGTATAATGAATAACCAAGTTGATCTGTAAGTTAATTGATAACGACTTATTAAAACAAATCGAGATCGAGCATGCAGCGAGAAAATTACTGCTAAGACAATTATGAAACGATATGCAACTTTAATAATTTATTGATAATAAAGCATAGATTGCATGAGAATGTTCTTAGTACAGTTTTATATGAAAAATAAAAATCAAATCTAAGTTCGGTGACAAAGAAAGATGAAACGAATACCAGAAAGTGAAAGCTGATCTGTATCATACAAAGAGATTGCGTAACCGAACAGCACAACGGCACACTCTGGCCGATTTTGAAGCACGCGCTAAACGATTTGAATGGTGTGATGCATGTCTATTATATGACTATTTAAACATGAATTTTCTTGCAGGAACGAAATAGTAATAAAAATATAGAAAAACGAGTTAAATAAAATGTCGTCAACAGTTATAAAAATAGTGAAAAGATGCAAACAAGCACTTCTTATTGACGAAAACGAGGATGAAGTTTCAATAAATATTAATGACGACTATTGCATACTAAATTTTCCTAATGACCAGCAAATGCGATTAAGTACGTACTATTTATTTGATATATTTGTGATATAATTAACGACTGTATGAACGATGTAGAAATATGAACGATGTAGAGATATATTAAACAACAGAAATAATGTGTAAAATTGTTAATTTCATTGTCTCTATAGAATTTGCAACAAAATGAAACGATTAAGTTAAAACGAAAGACAATGAAATGAACGACTTGAAATTAAAACAAAAGACTAAATATTACCGCACCCTGAGTTACTTGTTTTTTTGATATAAATTGCGTACAATTATTCAATATTCAAGTAACTGGAATTGCTTCTGAAACATATATTTGTAATATATGCGAATGAACAAATTCTGTTTTGAAATGTTCTAGTCTGTGTTCGACAAAAACAGTTCGGAACCTTCAATGTACTCGCTTTAAATTCAATGTGAAATTAACGATTGTTTGATGAACGACAGATAAATCAAACAAGTTAAACGAAATAGTATTATAATCTATAATTTACTTCTGCTCTAGGTCGTGTTGTTTTAAAAGAGGATTTTGATCTTATGAGAGCAGAATTGGCGAGTTTGAATGAAAGACAGGTTAGCGGAAATAAGGGACCCATTACCGTTGCTCAAAGCGAAACGAATTCAACCCAAGAAATGAAAGCAACAAACAATACAGAGGGGTTGATAGAAACTAACGAATTGATTAATATAAATGAAGCGACAGAAACGGAGGATACAGAGAAGGAACAAATTAAAATCGCCAAATCAGTTTTAGACACGACGGTTGCTTTACAAAAACAAGTTCAAGACCAAATGAAAATATGGCTACAACAAAAAGAGTCAGATAACAATAGAGAGAAAAAGGCCAAAATTGTTGAGACAAATAATAAATATAAGTATGTCAAGAATCCGCGATTAAATGATATAGAGGCAGTTCGTTCGGTAAACCAAAATGCTTCGGAAACGACAACTAATTTTAATGACAATCAAAACCTAGCAAAAATTGTGTCGGATGCAATTAAGATCGAACTAGTCACAAAGGAAAACATTAAACGCGATTACAAGCTAGGGCCGCGTGTAAGATACGAAAATTTTTATGAATTCTTCTCATCCGAATTAAGAACAATGGGCTTATTATACGTAGTAGACAAAACTATTTCTGAACCCGCAAATTTGACAAAAGAAACGAAAGAAAACCATCTATGTAAAGTGAGGGATATTCTCATAAATAGAATCGACGAATCATACCATTCAAAAATTTTAAAATTGAAGAATCCGGTAGAAATTTTAGAAAAACTTAAAGTATTTAAAAGATGTGAGACAAACGTAACTAGTTCCACTATCCGCAAACAATTGCACAATATTCAATATAACATAAACAAAGAAACAGCAATGCAATTTTGGGATCGATTCGAGGATATCATTAGAAGTTATGAGAATATGCCTGACGTCCCTCCACTAACGGAAAGCGAAAAACGGGACGCATTTTACACCGCAGTCGTGAACCAAGTTCCACAAATTCAGAATGTAGATTTTTTAAGAAAAAGCGAAACTGGGAAAGGGTTGACATACGAAGAGCTTAAATCCTTTATAATATTATCGAAAGCAAATAACAGTCAAAACGATGTGACAAATCGACCTAGCAGAAGAGTGAATAGGGTTGCCTCAGCTTCATTTGCAAAAATGAGTGGAGGAGGCTATGATCGATGTTACGAATGTGATGATGTTGGAAACAAGAAAAGAGATTGTCCAAGAAAAGGTCAAGGGCTTCGAAAATGTTACGAGTGTAATGAGTTCACTACTCACATAGCAGCCGAATGTCCACAGAGACTAACAAAACGACCAAGAAATTATAGTATTAGAGGTAGGAATCGAAACGGGAATCGGAATTCGAGAGGGTCTCATTCGATAGGAAGGCAATCTTTTAAACCAGGCAGGGGTCAAAGTCGAGGTCAGTTTAGAGGTCGAAATCGAAGTCAATATAGAGGGCGGGCTCGAGGCCGATATATAAACAATAATCAGCAATATCAGCGTTACTTTAATCAAAACCAAAACAGCCAGCAATATGACATAAACTACAATGCAAACGAACAGAGACCAAGGTTTCAACAAAGAATGATTCGTACGGGAACAAGCTATGTTCCGCAAATGAATTTTGCAGAACAAGCAATGGGACAGGAAAACGATCAGAAAGGTATGTCTCCAAAACAAAATGTTTTTCATATATCTCCCTTGTCATACGAAACTCACTCCGAAAGACGATTTAGCGATTCAATTCGAAATATACGCACTCAAAATTCTCAATTTAATGAATCAAACCTAATTTTTCTCAAAAGAAACAATAACATAAAAATTCAACCAGCTCACAATTATAAAGGACATAAAGAAAACTTATATTTCAAATTCATTGTTGATTCGGGTGCAACAGAGCATTTAACGAATTCGGAGAAAATATTTGCAACCTTTGATAAGACAGGTATAAATATAATCAAGTGTGCAAATAAAAACAACGTAGCAAATCTGATTGCTGATGGTTGTGGAACAGTTAACTTCAGTACAAATACAAACGAGCAACCTATTCAATTAAATAACGTAATTTATTCAAATTCTTTGTCCGAAAATCTTCTTTCACTACGGCATTTCGCTGAAGCAGGTTATTCAATTCATTTAGACGACAAAGTAGTAAATATTTCAGATCCTAAAACAAACGATATTGTAGCTTCTGGGATATATGAAAAACCATACTGGCTGATGGAATTTAAAGTAGTTAACAATCAAAATAATGACATGATCGAAAGATCTAATAATTTAGTTTTAAACGCAGATGTAATAAATGAAGCAAAACAAAACGAAGAGAAATCAACAGACGAAACGATGAGCGAGTTTGGAGAGAAGAATGACGCTCAGGATAGAAACAATACCGAAAGCAAAAATATTGAAAATTCCTTATTAAAAGACAAAATGAACGACGGAAAATCCGGTGATTCAGAATTCGTAGACTTAACTGACAAAGTGACGACCGCGACGAATGACACAATTAACGTAAATAATCCCTTGCGTTCCATATTTGGCATAACAATTACAGACAGGAAAGTTACTGATCTAGACAGTTTACCAACTGTCGAATTATTAGAAAACGAATCTCCATTTAATCAAAGTTACAATGAATTTATAAAATCCAATAAAGCCATGTTGTGGCATGTTAGAATGGGGCACGCATCATTGCATTATTTGCGCAAATTAAAAACATTGTGGAAAGATAATAAAGAATTACAAACGGTTGTATTTGACGACAGCATTCTTGATTGTGAAATTTGCGCGATTACAAAGTTGCAAAAATTACCATTTAATAATGAAAGAACACGAGCAACGAAACCGTTACAAATTATACATTCAGATGTAATGGGTAAAATTTCACCATTAACTTATCCTATGAACTATCAATATATTTCAGTATTTGTTGACGATTTCTCGAGGTTAGCTTTAGCATACCCGATGAAAACAAAAGATGAAACAGGGTACTGTTTTGAACAATTTATTAAGAGTGCTAGAAATCTGCTTGGAAGTAATGATAAAGTTTGCTTTTTACGGTCTGATCAAGGTACAGAATTTACTGGTGGATATACTAATCAGTTTATGATACGGGAAGGTATAGAACATGATCTAGCATGTCCAGACACTCCGCAACATAACGGTGTTGCAGAAAGATTCAATCAAACAATTCAGAAAAAAATCCGAGCTTTCATTTTTGATTCAAAATTGCCTCAAAATATGTGGGACCTTGCTCTAAATGCCGCAGTTTACATTTATAACAGAACGCCACACAAGTCTATAAATTATGAAACTCCTTTAAGGAAATTTGCACCTAACATTCATTACGATATAAGTCAAATTAAAAGGTTTGGTTGTTTGGCTTACTGGACAGTTCCGAGGAAACCAGATACAAAATTTTCAGCTAGGGCAATTCGAGGAGTCTTGGTAGGATATTCTACAACAGGCTATTTATTTTTAAATCCAGAATCTGGTAAATTTTTTGAATCACGAAATGTTAGATTTAACGAGAAACTTGTATTCGGTGACAAGTTCGGAAAAACCTCTATCAAATATTGGTCTCTTCCCACAGAGATTGTAAATCACAATGACTATTTGCTTAGCGTCAAAAATTCTAATGATACTGATAACGATGAGAATTCCAAAACGGAGGGAGAGATAAAGAGAAAAAGAGGAAGACCTAGGAAATCATTAGAATTGGAGGGAGAACAAAAGAGAAAGAAAAAAATTGGGGAAGAGGATATGATGAAAATTAATTATAATACTCGTAGTAAAAGAAATCCGGATATTAGTATCGCTCAGATTACAAATATAACAACAGAAAATCATGACTGCTCTGACGACGAGTTAATACAATGTTTCTTTGCAAAATTGAATAATGATCCACAAAATTTTAAAGAAGCCATGGAATCGAAAGAACGAATTGATTGGGTCAAAGCCATTAACGAGGAACTTAACTCGATGGAGAAAAATGAGGTTTGGGTTCTAGTCGATAGACCAATCAATGGAAAATATGGACAAAAGCCAAATATAATAGATTCCAAGTGGGTTTTTAAAATGAAAAACGAACCTAACGATCGAATCAAGTATAAAGCTAGACTAGTAATACGAGGCTTCAAAGATACTAATTTTTACGACTTAAAGGAAACCTATGCCCCAGTATCTAGATTAACTTTAGTTAGAACTGTACTTGCAATTATTAATTATTATGATTTAGATGTATGCCAGCTTGATGTGAAAACAGCCTTTTTAAATGGTACAATAGAAGAAGACATTTTCATGGAAATTCCTGAGGGGGTTAATGTATCTAACGAGATTCGAAACACAAAAGTATGCAAGTTAAAAAGGGCATTGTATGGATTGCGCATAAGTCCTAAACGGTGGAACGATCCATGTCTCTTTACATGGAAGCAAGAAAGTTCGGTTGTCATTCTTCTTTTATATGTCGATGATATGCTTTTGGCCAGTAATGATAAGATGAAACTGGATGAAGTTAAAAATAGATTAATGAATGCTTTTGAGATCACAGATTTAGGTGAACCACAAAACTTTCTTGGAATGAATATTGTACGGAATAGGCGATCTAGAAGTTTACATATTACACAGGAAAATTATATACATAATATAGTCAAGAAATTCGGATTTGATCACTTATATTCTCAGAATACTCCTATGATTACTCGCCAAGTTGCTAATAGAGAACGCAGAGAAAGAGAAGAGCAATCTGAAAATGACTGTTTAGACGAAACGCGAAATTCCTTTAATTTTCCTTATAGAGAGGCAGTAGGCAGTCTTTTATACCTCGCTGGAGCTACAAGGCCAGACATTGCATACGCGGTTAATGTTTTAACTAGACATCAATTAAATCCTTCGTTGTACGAATGGAACATGGTTAAACGAGTGTTTAGGTATTTGATAGGTACATCAAAAATCGGGCTAAATTATTATGGTAAACGAACCGATTTAATAGCATACTCTGATGCTAGCTTTGCAGATTGCAAGAATTCTATTTCAACATGTGGATATGTTATAACGATGTTTGGAGATACAATTGCTTGGAAAACGACCAAACAGAGCTATGTAGCATTATCGACTTGTCAGGCGGAATACGTTGCAATGAGCCAAGCTTGTCAAGAAATTATTTCTATTAACAAATCAATTTGTCGTGTAACCAATAAAAGTATATTGCCTGCGTTGCTCAGATGCGATAATAGAGCGGCTGTATTTTGCGCGAAAACAAGTGGAGGAAATCGTTTGAGACATATGACAGAAATCTACGAAGACTATGTAAAAGAATGCGCCACACACAAGCGAATCGTCTTGGAATGGGTATCGACTAAAGAGCAATGGGCAGATATTTTGACTAAACCTTTAAGTTTTGAAATTCATGTTAAATTTCGAAATAAAATATTAAATTACGATTAAATTCAAGCAGTCTATCATATATAATTATTTTCTAATAAATGTTACAGTTTTCAGGAATGGTTCGTGAGAAGTTTGACTGAGAAATATTATACTTAAGCGATAAAGGAACCAAAGTAAATCCAAAGATGATAAAAGATGTTCATTTTGATTTGAAGTAAATTTTTTTTATATTCTATACATTGATTTTATTCAAATATATTCTACGTTTGTATGCTATAGTATAAATCTAATAATACATGTTAATCTTAGTCTATAGTAAAAGTTCTAAACTGTATATGTTATAAGCGATAGCAAGTAAGTTGATGTATATCTTTAAACGTTTATTAAAACCGATTGGTAATTGGCTCAACCTCGGGAGGGAGTATTGGATTGTACTACGGAATATTCTACTCGGTTGAGGCCCAACACTTAGCTATGCGTGGGAGTAGTAAGGGGTCGTAGGAGAACTAGCCCTTTGTGCTCCCAGTCCAGAACGAAACGTCGAGCAGAGCTGACGTTAGGTTAAAACGAAATAGAACGAGTAAATAAACATTATAGAAATATATACACAAATTGTTTATTTAAACCCCATATAGCCATCATTCAGTATCGACACTTATTTTTCAAATTATTCTCCTCGGAGAGACAAAATACTGGCCAAAAGCCAAGCGGTGTATGCGTATTTACGCTACGCCTGCCGCCATATTGAATGACCCAACAGGGGAGGGAGGCCACCATTTACTTCTTCGAGTAGGAGACTCGAAGGTGGCGCAGACAGTGGGCCGCGCAGGTCCCACTCCAATCAGTCCCACTCGAACTTGTTGTCTGCGCCGCGACTCTTTGGCGGTCGCTGGTGGTTCCCCCTGCCGGAGACGGCCCGACCTACCAATCGGATCGGCGTGAGTACAAATGGTAGATAAGTAAGTTTTCTCCAAGTTGATCTCTTTTCTGGTGATCTGTAACAACTCAATATTTCAATATCTCTTTATTTTTAGTTTCAGTTTTCAGGATCCGTACATTATAAATAAAAAAAAATATCAAATAATATACAATACAAAATTTTTCTCTTTTGACCTTTTTAATTTATAATAATTCGATTTTTGGGCCTAGCATTTATCTCTCCAAGTGTACCGTGTCACAATACCCCCATCCCCAGAGGAAAGGTACACCTTTTCGATAAAAGAAAGTAATTCTCAATCATTAAACTAGGTTGATCCCACCTCATATCACATAAGCTATTCGAAAACCGCATCAGCAATGATTATTGGAATTCGTTTCATACATTCTCTCAAACATCTATTCTCACAAACAGAATTGATCGGGATCTCTCAATAATACATCTTTTAGTGTCCATACTTAAATTTATTATTTTCGATTATCTATTACAAACCGGGCAAGTTGTTCGACGGAACCCTTGCAAGCCACATCTGAAACAAAATTGTTTTTCAAGTAATTGTAAAGGGCATTCCCTATGAGTGTGCCCTCTCTCGCCGCAATTCCAACACCTGTGACCGGGACCTGAGCGTGGGGCCTGTATAGATCGGCCGCCCGGACGGGGAGTAGCTGGGCCTCCTCGAGACTCCACTCGTTCCCGGAATCGAACGGTTCGTGGTGGCGTCCTTTCTCGGGCGTCCACGCCTACGTGGATTTCTCGATTCTCCAACACTTGGTTGCCCCGCAACCATCCTCCTTGTTGTCTCACGTATGTTGGCGTCTGGTCCCAGTCTGCGAGATCTCTGACAATTCCCGGTATTGGCGTCAGGGTAGCGATCAGGGGTTGTCGATCCAGTAGGGGAGATATCGGCACCAAGGCCTGCACCACCGGTTCCCAGTCCCGGTGATGGATCTCGTCTTCCTCCGATTCCCGAGAAGTTTCGGAATCGGGTTGCGGCATCTGGCGAATGACGGGTCTCAGTGTCTCCACCACCGGTCCTGAGAATCGGTGTGGCACTTCTGCCCGGATTTTCTCTCTCGCCTCCTGTATCCTTTTTCTCTTCTCTTCCTGCGCTAACGGATGCAGGTTCGAGGGAGGACCCACGAATCTGGACTCGACAAAGTCCCCGGGATACCGGCGAGTTTTTCTCGCATTTGCGCAGAACATCTGTAATGCCAGATTTTAGTTGTCGTATATGCCATTTTCCGAGCTCCTTACCATTCTCATCCTGGATGAGGTAAACGACAGGTGAGATTCTTTGTTTGATATAATATGGCCCTAAATATGTTTTACAAAGTTTGGAACATCTATTATTAGCGGCTGAGGATAGGACTTTATTTTCTCTCCACACACAATCTCCTACCTCATATCTGATTTTCCGCTTACCTTTATCGTAGTATTTGGCCTGTCTTTGTGAGGATTTCTCGACATTCAATCTAACTAGATCCCTCATATGTTGTATCTTTTCCATGCGATTTCTCCAGCTAGTCAAGTCAAAAGTTTCCAAATCAACATTACGACAAGATTCATTTCTAAGTGTCCGTACAATTCTAGGATTCCTACCAAAATTCAGAAATGCAGGGCTCACCCCTGTTGAACTATGAACCGCGGTATTTACAGTAAATTGGAATTCCTTGAGATGTTCATCCCAAAGACGATGGTCCTGATCTACAAAAGAAACGATCATTTGTTTCAATGTCCTATTGCATCGCTCAGTTGGATTTGCCTGAGGATGGTATTGCGGAGTAAAGGATTGTCGAATTCCAAGTTCCATAGTCATTTTATCAATTTCACGATTTTTGAATTCAGTCCCATTATGAGTGATAAATATCTCTGGAATTCCCCAGTGGAAAGCTATCCTAGATTCGAAAGCCTCTCTAATTGTTTTTCCATTCGCTGATCTCAACGGAACATACTCAACCCATTTCGTGAAAAGATCTGTGAAGACCAGAATGTACGACA
>JABFOZ010000116.1:0-10178 GCA_022817625.1 Calliscelio sp. ZL-2020 | reverse complement strand
ACATAAAAAAATTCAGTTATATATATAGACCAGATAAAAAAATGTAAGGTATATATAAAGACAAGCAAAGAAAAATCCAGGTGGATAAGTAGACCAGCTAAAAAAATATCAGGTGTATATATAGACCAGCCCAAAAAAATCCAGGTGTATATGTAGACCAGCTAAAAAAATTCAGGTGTATATATAGACCAGCCAAAAAAATCCAGGTGTATATATAGACCAGCTCAAAAAAATTCAGGTGTATATATAGACCAGCAAAAAAAAATCCAGCTGCATATATAGACCAGCTAAAAAAATTTCAGGTGTATATATAGACCAGCCCAAAAAAATCCAGGTGCATATATAGACCAGCTAAAAAAATTTCAGGTGTATATATAGACCAGCCCAAAAAAATGCAGGTGTATATATAGACCAGCTCAAAAAAATCCAGGTGTATATATAGACCAGCTCAAAAAAATCCAGGTGTATATATAGACCAGCTCAAAAAAATCCAGGTGTATATATAGGCCAGCTCAAAAAAATCCAGGTGTTATATATAGACCAGCTCAAAAAAATCCAGGTATATATGTAGACCATTTCAAAAAAATGCAGGTGTATATATAGACAAGCCCAAAAAAATCAAGCTGCATATATAGACCAGCTAAAAAAATTTCAGGTGTATATATAGACTAGCCAAAAAAATCCCGGTGTATATACAGACCAGCTAAAAAAATCTAGGTGTATATATAGACCAGCTCTAAAAATTTCAGGTGCATATAGAGACCAGCTCAAAAAAATCCAGGTGTATATGTAGACCAGCTAAAAAATTTTCAGGTGTTATAAATCAGGAGAATGTAATGCCCCCCTATCTGCCAGGTCCAGCTGCATGGATGCGGGACTATCAAACATTACCTCCGAACAACCGATACGACGACGTGGAAGGCCGAGAAAGGTCTCGGGTGCGGTCTGTTCGATTCCGAGAGTTGGTGGAGTATCGACAGGACCCAGCCACCCTCCGTCCGAACAGATATCGCGTACAGGCCCCACGCTTAGATCACGCTCCACGCTGCTGGAACTGCGGAGATAGGGGACACAGGTATAGAGATTGTCCCATGCCATTATTAGCTAAACTCTATTGTTTTAAATGTGGGCTACAAGGATATCGTCGGTCGACTTGTCCTCGTTGTAACGAACTTGAAAATGAAGAAAATTGGTAAAAGTTGTATAACTATTGAGAAATAATAAAACGTACGGTTACTAAATGAGATAATTATTCCAAGACCTAATCGAGAAATATGAAAAAGAATAGAAAGTATGAATGTGAAAGATGAATGAATGATAAGTATAAATATAACCAAAATACATTAATAAAATTAACTAGATAAAAATAGATGGTGACCAGCCAAAACACGTAAAATATATCCAATCTATGATATCGAAAAGGAGTACCTTTCCTCTGGGGAAGGGGGTATTATAACATAGTAATGGAAATAATGAGAGGCAATGAGTCAAACCTGAAATTTAATGAATATTACTATTACTTGAAAATAATAAAATTTAATTACTAATAAAAAAATACTGTACCGAACCTTATTAATTAACTGATGACATGAGATTTCTCTTATTTTAGAAAATAATTATGAATAATGAAAGACAATTGACTAGGACATCCAGCTGTCAAAATGCAATCTATTGATATTTTGTTTTGAGAAAGCTTCTTCTTCTTCTTCTTTCTGTTATTGGCCCGAATCAGCGCGGCTGACTCAATATGGCCATCAGCAGGTAGTGATTGGTTGTAGTAGGTGCGTCGTTTATTGGTTCTCTGTTGTGACCAAGGGTTTAAGGTTGGTATTGGAGTAAACCGATGAGTATGCTGTTCTGTTTGATGGTCGACTGTGGTACGATGACTAGCATACGTAACCGATGGCGGGTTGGGGGAGGGAAGGGATGAGTGGGGAAATGAAGGTGCACGGAACAGTCGTGAGAGCTGTGGTGATGGCGGGATATTTGAATTTAGGTCGGAGAAAGAATTATATTGGGCTGTGTTGTTGAAAGAGTAGTTGTCTTTCAGGTCATAGGTACTTTTTGTGCGAGTTTTTAATGAAGTTTGTGATAAGCGAGAGAGGAGTTTTAGACGGTTTTTTTAGCAGGTTTATCAAATCTTTTGAGAGGTTGAATCTCATTTTGAGGGATCTGAGAGGGATTTGAGGTGGGATCTTTGGTCGTAAAGAAGTGGGCACTCAAAAAAGAAGTGGAAGATGGACTCCTCCGGGTAACCACATGCGCATGATGGGTCATTAACAATATGTTTTTTGTGTAAACTAAGTTTTAGGGCTGTATGGTCTGACCTGAGCCTCAAGGCAGTGGTTATCAGTTTTCTGTTATCCGGTAGGGTCGCAAACCAAGGTTTAGGTTGAAATGATCCGTTGAAATAATTATGCATGAACTGTTTTGCTGTGTCTTTTTTTAGGTTGACAATTTGTCGGGTTTGGACTTCTTTGAGGTTGAGTTTAGTTAATTGGTAGAGGTCAGAGTAGGGTACTTTTATTTGGGCGATAGACGGGGAAAGGGTTGCATTTTTAGCTAGGGAGTCAGCTACCTCATTGCCGGTGATTCCCGTATGACTGGGGATCCAAACGAAGGTTAAGGTCTTATTTTGGTTAAGTAGGAGCAAGTAGTTGTGTCTTATTTCGTTGATGATATGGGAGGATGTGGATGAGTTGGTGGCGTTGTTCAGTGATTCGAGAACTGAGAGGCTATCTGTGAAAATAGTGAAATGATTCTTAGGGTATGGTTGACAGAGAATATGGGACAAAGTGTCATTGATAGCTAGGGCCTCCGCTGTAAATATGGAGGCTACGTGGGGGATGCGTGTTTGGATTGACCAGTTGGATGTGAGTGAATAGGAGGCATATCCAGTTCTATCTGTAGTTTTTGAGCCGTCAGTAAAGAAGGTTATGGTGTTTTGAAGAAGGGGTCTGTATAGGTTTTCAAAGGTAGTTTGGTGATTTAGATTGGGTGTAAATTCTTTTTTATCTGTAAACTTAATCGGGATGGGGGTGGTGAGGGTGCGAAGAGTTTCTACGTATGATTTGTGAAAGGGATGGGATTTTATCAAACTGGGGGTGATTTTTTTAAGGATAAATTGGTAAGCGTTCAGGGAGTAGATGGAGTTGTAGGTTGTTGTTTTCAACGTGGGGTTGTTTCTGTATTTTTTTCCCATGGTGAAGTGTAGGGATTTGATGGATGATATGACTGGATTGGACATTAAAGCGTGTGACCTTATCAAGTAATCTCTTGTTAATTTTGCAAAGCGAAGCTTAAGAGTGGGGAGACCACTTTCAAGGAGAAGTATTTTATTGGGGGTGGAGTCTCTATAGCCAAGTGCAATTCTAATTGCTTTCCTCTGTATGGTGTCGACTTTGTCTATTAGTGAGGAATTGTTGAGGTCGATTACCTGACAACCGTATTCAAATATAGGACGGACTGCTGCTTTGTAGAAAGTTAGCATCACTTTAGGGCCAGTGCCCCAGGTTTTTCTCGCTAAGACCTTCATCATATTCAGACGTTGTGTGACTTTTTGAGTGGTGGAGCGAAAGTGTGGCTTCCAGTCAAGTTTGTGATGGAGCTGCATGCCTAGGAATTTGGTTGTTGAAGATGCGGTAAGGTTGTGGTTGTTTATGCTCAAATGGGTTTGGGTGAGATCTATTGAGGTTTTTTTGGTGAAGACCATGAAGGTGGTTTTTTCTATTGAAATTTCTAGGGATTTGTTCGAAAGGTAGTTCTGGAGGTGGTTAAAGTTATATTGCAGTGATTGGAGAGTGTTATTTAGGAGCCTATTACTGGCGTAAAAAACAAGGTCGTCTGCGAATTGAAGAAATTTGACGTCATTATTGAAGAATGAGGCTATGTCGGCAAGGTAGAGGTTGAAGATGGTGGGGGAAAGGACGCTTCCTTGGGGGAGGCCATTTGTTGCTGTTCTTGGGGGCTCTAATATTCTGTTTATTTTAAAGTTCAATTTTCGGTGGCTTATTATATTGTGTATAAATGAGGAAATTTTGTGAGAAATTCTTAGGTTAGCGAGGATCGATGGGACAAGAGAGGGGTTGACATTATCGAAAGCTCCCTTTATATCAATAAAGAGAGCTGAGGTAATTTTGTTGTCTGCTAGGTTGTTTCGGATATCAGATGTCAGTATTGTCAAGTTGTCGGTTGTCGATTTGCCCTTCCTGAATCCAAATTGGTAGGGGGGTAGGAGATGTCTCCTTTCTATGTACCATAGTAGTCTGTTGTTGATAATCCTTTCCAAGAGCTTTAGTAGGCATTGTGACAATGCTATCGGGCGAAACTTGCCGTGCGTATTTTTGGGGATGAGGAAGACTAGGTATTGTTGCCATTGGGATGGGAAAGAATTGGTGTTTATGATTTTATTGTAAATATTAGTTAGGGTGGTTAGTAGGTTGATCGGTAGTTTAGAGATGATGTCATAATCTATCGAATCTAAGCCAGGGGAGGAGGATTTTTTTAGCCGTTTTATTGTAGATGTGAGTTCAGTTAACGTAATTTCGGCGTCGAGGTTAGGGTTTTGGGGAAAGGAGATTGGAGGAGGGAGGGGATGAAGTTTGGTTGGGGGTTGGCAAAGTTGGTCTATAGTGTTATCGATGTTAGGTCTTAGAGATGGATTCATAGTGGAATTGGAGGGGTCGTTGTTCAGGTTTTTGTTGTAAAATTTTTTTAGTTTATTCCAAATTATTTTGGAGGGAGTGAGGGAATTCAATGTTTCACAAAATTTGTTGAATGCGTTAAGCTTAGTTTTTTTATATATTTTTTTTGCGACGGCTGTGGTTCTGTTTTTTTCTGTCCTAGTTATTTCGTTAGGGGAGCGGATGAAGGCTTTTTCAGCCTGAGTCCTTGCTGATCTAGCTTTGTCATATTCCTGGTTCCACCAGAGGTTAGTCGGGTGGAATTTTCTTGGTTTACGGTGATTGAGAGCATTTGATGAAGGGTTGGAAGGGGGTATAGTACTGTGAGAGATGTTTATAGAGTGGTTCGAGGCGGAATTTAAAGCTTGTACAATGAGGTTGGTGAACTCAGTATATTGGTCATTGGTTGACAGTTGGTTGAAGCTGTCGGAGTTCGTAAGTTTTTCGTCTATTAGTAATTGGGAAAAGCGGTTCCAGTCTATTTTTTTTGTGTTGATTCGGTGAGATTTGTATTGGAAGGAGGCTATTTTAGTGTTGATGGTTAGGTTTATCGGAACATGATCAGAGCCGAATAAGGAGCCTAAAGGACGCCAATTGGATGTTATGTAAATATCAGGGGTTGTGATAGTAAGGTCAATTGCTGATGGTTGGTTTAGGTTAGAAGGGAAGTGAGTATATTCGCCGCTATTAGATATGATGAGGTCGGAGTCAGTGATGTTAAGAAGAAGGTCGTCGCCTAGTGGGGAATCATCTCGACAGCCCCAAGCTGTCGAATGCGTGTTAAAATCTCCCATGAGTAAGAGGGATGAATCTTTAGGGAGGGAGTTTAGGAGTTTGTTCCATGTTTTTAATCTCAAAAATTTGTTATTGTCGTGGGGGGGTCTATATAGGTTGGTTATATAGAGGTCTTTGTTATCTGCAATTATTTTGATGGTTAGAGTTTCAATTTGGTTTGGGTTATGGAGGGTTGTAGGGACTATCTCACACTGGATGTCATTGCGGACCAGTGATAGTAGTCCTCCTCCAGCATTGGGTCTATTTTTGTGGAAAGCTTGGAAATTTTTCAGTTAAAAAGATTTGTCTAATGGTAAGAGGGATTCTTGGATGAGGATTATGTCGTATGATTTTGCAAAATTGGAAAGCTCATCATACTTGTTATGGATGCCGTTACAGTTCCAGGAAAGTATGCGCAGTTCGTTTAGTTCTATAATAGCAAAAAGAAAATTGGAATTTAAAGCAGTGGTTCTGTTTGTGTATATATGAGGATTATTGGTTGGTGGTATTGGGTGGTTTTGTGAAAGTGGTGGTGTTGGAGTTGACGTTGGCGTTCGTTGCTCTACGGTGCGAGAAGGAGTGGCAGTATCAGGCCGGGTTGTTTGTTGTGGTGTTTGGTGTTGAGGATATTTTATATAACGTTGAGGATGTTCTTTATTTAGGTTTGGGTTGATGGTTTGAATTGGTTTTAGATTATGATTTACGGGTTGATGGGGGGAAGTAGAGAGTCTCCGAATCGGGGTAAGGTTGGGATTGGCCTGAGGAGTGAGGTTGTTTTTATTAAGTAAGTTTTGGCTTTGGTTCGTTTGGGGTGGAATCTTGGTTTTTGTCCCTGGATCTGCCGGGGGAGGTAAATGGGTTGAAGATTGAGTTGGTTTGATTTGGGACTGGGTTTTTGAGGGGTAGGTGGTTGTTTTAGGAGTAGGTCTGGGAGTAATGGGGGTGTTGGGGGTTTGAGTGGAAGTGAGGTTGGGGTTGGGAACCTTCGTGGGGATGCTCATAAGTGGCTTGGGGATTTGAGAGGGGTTGGGGTTTGTTGGTGCGGGTAAGATCTTTTGATTGTTTTGGTTGCTGGGGTCGGTCAATTTAACATTGTTGTTAGTGCGAAGACCCACTTCTTTTTGTTGAGGGGCGGGTAGGGTTTGTTGGTGAGTTCGGTTATTCATTTGGGGGTTATTAATTGTGGGTGGGTTGTTGCTTCTTGTTTGTTGTCTAGGGGTGAGGCTGGAATGGGTTGGCGCGGAAGTGGTTTTCACCGCGTTAGAAAAGGAGGTTTCAGAGGTTGGGGTGGGGGTGTAGGTGTAAACATTAAAGATTGGGGGTGTTGGCTTGGATTTGCTAGAGCCGATGGTCGGGAAGGATTTCAGACTATCAAGATTAGGGTGAGTTGTTACTGGGTTTGGAAGGCTGGTCCGAGGGACGAGAGGTTGTGTGGGATGGTTGGTAGATTGGTTAAGGTTGCGGTTGTTCGCAGACAAGGATTTTGCTTCGTTTATAGACATTTTGTTGTCTATAGCAAGTCTTGCTGTTTGCATATAATCTTGAAAGATTTGACACTTTTTGTTGGAGGCCCAGTGATTGCCTTTGCAGCGGAAGCAGGTTGGTTCTCTCAGATTTTCATTGGGACAGTTAGGGTGAGGCTCACCCTTGGTCGATTTGTGTTGCCCACATTTGTAACATGTGGTTTTGGATTTGGACGATGTGGCCAAATGTCCAGGATTGAAGCAGTTGTTGCAGGTCTTGATTTGGGGGTAAAATTGAGTCACTTTGTGGACTACTCTATATAGATAAACGTATGGAGGCAGTGAGGAGTTTTTGAACTTTATTGAGACTGTTGTTGAGGGGATGTGGATGAATTTGTTGGCGGGATGGTGCGAGTTTAGGTCAGTGTCTGCAGATGACTCGATTTCCATGCCCTCTGCGGGTGGGATTGTGGAAGTTCGATCGGAAGCAGGGACGGAGACTCTGCGGAGTTCCCGGCGCACCGATAAGATTTCGTAGTCTGGGGGGAGTGTCACATTTTCTGCGATTTCTTTAGGGGTGAGGTCAGTTGGGATGCCTTTGATAACACCTATTGTGAGTCTATATTGTTCAGGGATGAACGCCTTTAAATTGTGTGAAAGTAGGGTTTGATTTTTCTTAACGATTTCGTTGGCTGTTATAGCTGATGAACATTCAAGACAGAACTTGTTGTTGGAGGTTTGGTGTACAGTGTAGTCTAAGTGTGGGAATAGCGAGGCCAGAATTTTCCCCAGTTTGACGGGGTGGAGGGAAGGGGAGGGGCGGCTGTCCGGTTTGGTCGGTTTTTTGTCTCTGTCGTCGATTCGGCTCGGGTTTATGACCTGAATAAAGACGTAAAATGGTCCGCGAGAATCAGCAGGGTACTGGAAGTCATCATTTTGAACAATAAAAATATTGGGGTTAGGATTGGGAGTGGGGTTAGAATTGAGGTTAGTTTTGGTGAAAGGAAGTCCATTTTCATTTTGGGTTAGATTCTTGTAATTCTGATCAAAATTCGGGGAGCCTTGGTTTGCGAAACAAGAAAATGACTTTGGTATGTTTGTTGAAGTAAATAATCGAGAACTGTCAACTGTTCCACTGAGGCTCATGTATTTTTCGTTACTTACCCTTTTTTGCACAGGTGGGATTCCGGAGGAGTCCATTTCGAAAGGATTTGCTTGTCTCTTGAATGAGGGATGTCCAAGTGGATAGGTGGCATTTGTCAGTTGCGAAGTTTGTTGCTGTTTTAGGTCAGGGGGTTGTTTGGATGATAGTTGGATGGATATTTGGTTTTGGGTTAGTGGATGTATGGGTGAAGGTGGGGGAATGTCGGGAGCGGGGTTAGGGGCCGGCATGCCGGCCCCGGCTTGTTTGTCGATTTCTAGGTTAGGTTGAGGTTCCTAGACCTAGCGTCTCAAAAGTCAAGGCTGGTTTTTTTATGAATATATGTATATATATTTTTTTTTTCTTTATTTGGCCTGACCGCAGGACAAGCTGCGATAACTATTCTCTTGAGTCACACTATGATTGCTTCCGGACCAGGTCGGATGCATGCATCGATGCAAGCATCTTATTTTCTAATTGGATAATGTCTTCTAGATAAACCAATAGCAGCTGAAGATGCTTGCATCGATGCATGAATCAGGCCTGGTCCGTAAGCAACCTAGATGTAATAAATATTATTTAAATTGATAATTAAGTATATTACAACTGTCGTATAAGAATTTTTATTTTTAGTACGGTAAGATTTAAACTTTATTTTGAAGAATTTTTTAAATACACTAAAAAATATGTGCATGTGTATAACAATATATTTTTATTGCAGCAAAACGTTAAATTATATTGTTAATATTAATAAATTATTTGTATTATTAAAAACGAATGAATACATTACTTCGCAATCAAGTGAGCGTTTTTTCGTAGATGCACATGTTTGTTGTTTCAGAGGATAGTAGGGTAGTAGAGGATTTGTTTATTTGTACGCCTTTTAAATTTGATGCTATTGCGATAGGGGAGACTTCGGGATAATGGCGAAGTATTTCATCCATATCTTTAAAAAACATCCAATTTGTAGGTTCTTCACCGCTGGTGTTCATCCTTTTTTTCTCTGTTACATACTTGCGCTTTAGTGAACGCCACTTACTATCACAGTGGTCACCTGTTAGCCGGTACCCATAAGCCAAAATAAGCTGAGCCACATTATCCCAACATTTCTTTTTACGGGTTTTGTTGTCTTGGAATTCATATTCCATATCTTTGTAGGTTTTAATCAACAGCTGTGTCATTTTATCAGTCCAAAATATTTTCGATTCTGTAACAAATAAAATAAACATTATATTATTTTAAATATTTCGTTATTTAATTCATAAAGAACTTACGTACTTTTCAATAAAATTTTTATTTTTTCTACTTTTGTAATAATAATATTTAATACTTAAGATTATATTATATATAAACAACATAAAATATACATACCATTCTCTTGGTCAGCAAGCTCTTTTTCCATTAATGTTCCATCAAGCTAAATTAATATTATCATTTAATAAATCATATAATTTATTTCAAATGATGTGATAAAATAATTATATTAATATAAAAAAACGTTTGTTCAGTTGTATAAGATTGCAGCTAATATATTAAAATTTAATATTAATTTATTTATTAAGTAAAAAAACTCATATATAAATTATCTAATTCTATTCATAATTTAAAAATCATTTAATTAAAAGTAAATAAAATAAATATTAAAAATTAATGGTTTTATTGTAATAAATTGTTCTGAGATCGAAAATCTTTTATCAAAAACAACAAACTATAAATATTATATATTAATTTTAAGATGCACTTTTATCTAGTTATCAGACATAAACAATCATTATTAATATTTATAATAAATGTTATTACGAAATCGTAATGTGAAATCTATCAGAAAATAATTAAAACATTTAAGTTAACCTAAAAAATTGTTGAAATTCTATAACAAAACAAACTCCTACCAATATAAAATTGTTAACTATACATAACAAATGCTTACTGCTTGAATTCGAGTCATAACCCATGTTACGAGTTCCGAAGAATTCCCAATAAAGAAAATCTATTGGGAATTATTGGTAATAGTGAAATCGAAATTTCGGAAAAAAGTTGGGAATTTGCCTAAGTAAGTTCAGAGAATTCTTAACTCAGGTTTTCACAGATATGCTTTAATTAGGAAATTTACTATAA
>JABFOZ010000115.1:0-10172 GCA_022817625.1 Calliscelio sp. ZL-2020 | reverse complement strand
GAGGGCGGGCTATTCGTTGTCGTGGCCTAAAGCCTCATACGCAGCGACTAAAGCCGTGTACGCAGCGACTGAGGCTGCAAGTGCGTTGCCGTTACGTGGTCGCCACAAATACATGATTCAAAGTTTGTGGCGCGTTACCACAATTACAAGTCGGAGAATCAATCATATTCAACCTAAAAAGGTTTTCAAACAATCTAATATGTCCAGTACGAATTCTCGAAATACATTTAATAATATCTCTACCAAGATGAAATTTTTTCCACCATCTACCAGTGCATAAACTCTTTTTTCCTTAAATGGAAAATACCTTCTACCATTAATTTCTCTTTCATTCCATATTTTGTTTCTAAAATCATCATTAATCAAAAGCTTTATACACGGGTAAATAGCGTCCACATAAATATTTTTTCTGAGAGTATAACTTAGATCTAAGGCTTTTTTGGCAAGTTCATCGACAATTTCATTACCAACAATGCCTTTATGGCTAGGAATCCATATCAATTCAACAATAAGATTCGCATTCAAAATTTGGCTAAACACATTTTTAATTAAGTTAATAATAGGATTGCCATTGCCTTTAACCGATCCACTACAAAGCTTGGTTATTACACTGCGAGAGTCGCTAAAAATCTTTGCTTTTTTAATATTATTTTTTAAAATAAAATTTAAAGAAAATAATATGGCAAAAGCCTCAGCTTGAAAAATAGAAAAATATTTATTAACTCTAGCCATGTATTTTAAGCCTTGTTTTGGACAATATACCGCATAACCAGTTGACAAAGGTAAATAATTATCATGATTCAAGGATTTAGATCCATCTGTGTAAAAAATATCAAAGTCTCTCCAATCTCAGTTTAAATAATTTTCAAAAAGTTTATTCGCACCAATCTTATTTTTAAATTTACTACCAATCGAACAATTACAAAAAGAGTTTAAATTAATAAACTTATTGATGTAAGGAAACTTAATATCACTACAAATATCACAGTCGATAATACAATTTTTAAAACTACTATTATATAAGTAATCTTCAATCAAAGTATCACAAACAGCTTCCGAAAAAATATCATCATCTACAGGTACATTTCCCATCAATACGTTAAGTGGGTGTTTTTTAATACTGTAAACTTTAACAACATATTTATTTCTCAACATTCTCCTCCTAAATTCTAGCGAAAGATTACCCGTAATATCGTGCAGAACATTAATAGGGGTACTGTTCGTAAGGCTCAAGATCAGTCTCTCACCTCTATGATTTAATACATCTAATTTATATAAAAGTTTCTCGTTAGCATTACCGTAGATCTGACAACCCCAATCCAAGTTGAAGAGAATCAAACCACAGTACAATGAATAGATAACATCGGGATGAGAACCCCAATTAGAGCCTACAAAAACTTTCAATACATTCAGAAGTTTAAGAGTTTTATTATATATGTGATTGATATGTGCTCTCCAACTTAGATTGTGGTCAATATAAAAACCAAGGTATTTGAAAACATTAACACGGTCAATAATATCACCATTTAGAAGAACTTTCAGATTTAGTCTATCAAAATTCAATCTTTCTCCAGGAGGAGCAAAAATCATACCGGCAGTTTTCTTAATAGAGATTTCTAAAAGTAAGTTTGTATTCAAATAATCATTACAACTTTTCAAAGATTGGTTCAGTACTTCAAAAACTATCCAAACATCTCTATTAGAATAAAAAATGGCAATATCATCTGCATAGGTTATAATATGTAAATCATCGTGAGTCAACGAATAAATGCCCGAGAGATACAAATTAAAAAGGATAGGATTTAATATTGAGCCCTGAGGGAGACCCCGATTGGCAAAAACTTCAGAATCAAAAACATTATCAATAAACACTTCAAGGAATCTCAATTTAATACAATTAAAGATCAATGCCACAAATTTAATTGGAAAGCCTTTTCTAATCAAAATCTTTGATAAAACAAAAGGGTCGACATTATCAAATGCGCCTTTAATATCGATAAAAATAACACCGGTATATATATTTTTGCCGAAATGACAAATATCTAATAAATCGTTTCTCTCAGACCACCACTCCAACCTTTGTTGAATAACATTCTCCCAAATCTTGAAAATACATGAAGCAAGAGCAATCGGTCTCGACTCATCAGAATTAGGCTTTGGGATAAAAACAAGAAAATATCTTCTCCAATCTTCAAGGATATCTCCTTTAGCCAAAATATAATTAAAAATAAATAACAAAATTTCTAAGCCTTCATTTGGCAATTTTTTCAAAATAAGATATGATATACAATCCGGGCCTGGAGCCGATTTCTTCTTGACTTTATTAATAATGAATTTGATTTCATCAATGGAAATGTTTTGCATAAGCATACCAGACTTTTCAGAACTAAGATCAGTAGAATTTAAGATATAATTCATTTTCCGATTCAAGACATTAAGCTCTTCATCAAGACCAGTATCAAAAGACATAGATCTAAGTTTAGATTTAATTTTATGAATAATATTTTATGAATTAGAGCAATTTGTTTTGCACTCATTTTCCGATCTTAGTTTTTTAAATTTTATATTCTTTGCCAAATTCCAAACTTCAGTGGGACTAGAGTTCCTATTCAAAGAATTAACCTTGTCTTTAAACTTTTTATTTCTAATATTATTCAACTTCTTCTTTGAGGAAGCACAAAAAGCATCCAAAATTAAACCATTTTCAACATTAGGTTGTTGTAAAAATCTTTTATAAATAGCATTTCTTTCCTTAATTATATTAGAGCATTCCTCAGTCCACCAATAACAAATAGTTTTCTTTTTGAATTTTTTCCCTTTAATAATGGGACTTTTATGCTCCGAAATGGCTTTATAAATAATGTCTAAAAAATTTCTATAAATAATGTCAATATCTCTATCCAAATCAAAATTACTGAAATTAGCGGGTGGGTCCCAATTTTGCAATTTTTATTTGTGCAATGTAATGCAAATGCAATCTTTTTTTTACCAAAATGCGGTTTGTTCAAGAAATATTAGTGCATATGTCGATTGTGCAACTTTTTTTTGAGCACGTTTTGAAATGCAACCTTTAACATTGTTTCAAATATACAAAAATTTATTGTGTGATGCTCGATTGTGCAACTTTACATTTTGGAAATGCACGATTATGCAACATTTTTTTATGCAACAAGCGGTTATGCTACTGTTGCTTACAGAAGTGTTATTACTATGCAAGTTGCACAATAAAAACTTGCACAATCATACATAATATAATGGAATGTTGCACAATAAAAACTTGCACAATCATACACAGTATAATGGAATGTTGCACAATCACGCATTTCACTATGAAGCATTGTTCAATCCTATATATTATTTCACAATAAATCATTTTAAAATTTTATTCATATCAAGGAAAAAATCTGTTATTCCTGTACTACAAATAGACTATATTCTTTTTAATTACATGTTAGTTTTGGTGCACATTTGTGATAATAATGTATGCAAAATATAATTAAAATTAAATGCAGGGAATTTAAAAAGATAATAGAATAATAGAAAAGCAAATACAAATTGCCCCCTCTATCGTCTAGCGCTATTGTGCAACTTTCTAAACTAACAATGTGCGATTGTGCAGCTTCTTAATTATGAATCAGAATATTGTGCATGTTTTCGTTTTGGCAGATGCACAATCGTGCATAATTGTAAGTGTATCATTTGTGCAACTGAAGTTTGTCACATGATTCGTTGTTCAAGTTTCCAATTATTAAGCTTTTGATTATGCAGTTTTTTATTTTGCAGATTATTTATTTTCAACCTATAAATTGTGCAAAATTAGATTGTGCAACCATTCGATTGTGCAAGTTTCTTTCATGCAATTTGCACAATAAAAAGTTGCACAATCGAATGTATGACATTTATTAGTTGCACAATCGCATGTTGCATGATAATGCTGTTGAATAATTGTGCGATGCACAATTGGGACCCACCCCTGTTGAATTTGTAATATTTTTTCATTATGAATAGTTGAAGTATCTTCGCTGCATACAATTTTATTAGTTTTGCTAACAGAAAGTACATTAATAT
Source organism: Calliscelio sp. ZL-2020 (assembly GCA_022817625.1). NCBI lineage: Eukaryota > Metazoa > Arthropoda > Insecta > Hymenoptera > Scelionidae > Calliscelio > Calliscelio sp. ZL-2020. The sequence goes on along the minus strand of JABFOZ010000115.1, from coordinate 6,104 downwards.
TTGAAGACATTTTATGTTCTGACTTTGGAATGAGTTTTTTAGTTGCATTCTTTTTTTTGTCTTTTTTTTCATCTTTATTAACCTCTGTTTTTTTGCATATTCCTTTTTGTTTCTCAGAATTTGGTGCTATCATTTTCTTTTCAATATATTTTATTTTACGACGTGTTGCAATTTCACTTTTGTGCGTTTTATAATATTCTTGAAGTCGAAAACGTTCTTTTTCAATTTTGTCATCTTGGAATTCAACTTCAGAATTTGTACAGTTAATTGTTGGATTTACTTTAATATTAGGTGTACTTAGTTCCTTAAGTTTAGGGAAATTTTCGGCTTTCTTTTGTCCTTCTTTTATTTCTGTAACAATATTTTTCGTTTTGTGTTTTTTCGATTGAACATCAGTAAATTGACTATCGCAATTCGTATTAATTTTAATTCCTGAAGTTTCATTCGTTACATTTTTTACATTTGCAACTGTATTAGATGTACGCTTTTTCGATAGTGTTTTATATTCTATTGTATTTCTTTTATTTTTCTTACTTATCATGTTTATTTTTGAAGGTGTAACGATTTTTACATCTGGAATAATTATTTTTTTGTTAGATAGTGTTTTGTTTGTATTTGATTGACGCGTTTTTCGTTCGTTATAAATTTCTTGCAATGTTGGAAAATCATGCTTTAAATCATAATTTAGATTTTGTGGAATTTCCCTGGACGGAAATGAAGATTTTTGCGATTTCCGAACTAATCCGGGAAACTGAGAAATTGTCTTCGATAGAAAAATTTGTTTTAAATGCGATCTCATATCATTGTAATAATATATCACATTTTCTGGCATTAAACCATTTGTAATAGTGATAGCATTAGCAATTGCAAACACACCACAGTCTAAACCATTATTTTGTAATTGAACCTTTGGGAAAATAATGGGATACTTCTCAAAATCATAAAATGGGTATAATTTTTCTAATGATTGCCTTTGATGTTCAGTCACTGTGTCTTTATTTAACGAATCATAAACGTAAATAAATTTGCTATCATAATACGTACATACCCAATGTCCTGAGTCGAATGTTTTGTGATTGTTTAAATCTGAACAAGAAAATAAAAGTTGTATGTGTTTGCAGTTCTGCGAAACAGGTACTATTATGTCAGGTATATTAATATAAAAATCGAAACTTTTACGCGGATTAAATTCGGAACATTTACTTAAAATAGAATTAAAATAATCAATATGATTTTCTTCTAACATCTCATTGTTCTCAATTGCAAATAACAAATTTGAATCCATCATTAAAAGATATTTAAATTTACTGGATCAGTTGTAATTGATAGATGAGGAATATAATGTTAAAGAGAATAATAATCGCTATAATTTGTTATAGTAAAATTATTTTATTTAATATAGTCAAATTATTGTATATGATATACAAGAATATAACAAGAAATTCAATATAAATATATTTATATGTTTTTATTTATTGTCACTGAAATATTATTTTAATGTAAATAAAATGCTCGAACAAGTAATTAAACTTGGAGCACTGTATAAACGAGAATCAGCAGATGATCTCGGAGCAATAAATTATGCTCTAATTTCAGTGTCTCTAGCAATGATTTCGTGAAAATCCTGTAATAAAAAATGTATTTAAGTTGTTATGTAAACTTTTAAAATCAATGTTTTTACAGAACCCGCCTTTATGCATTTATAAAGTTAAGTTTTACCAAATGAAACTCATGTTACATAAGTCGAATGTTTATAAATGGATATTTATGGTTTTGCATACATGCATGCTAATCTATAAACAACCAATCTTAACCTAAAATATATATTAAAAAAAGAATATTTATAATTGGAAAAATGAAATTGGATTTTTAGAAAGAAAAGAGAGATGCATTTTGAATAATAACAGGATTGTATGTATAGTCATGAATACGATTATTATGTATTATTGATTGTTAATTAAGAAATAACCAGAAAAAATGTGCACTTATTTCTTTGTTAGTTTACGTTTATTACTTTATATGTACCATATTATTAAAGAGCTGCATTATTAGAATTTATATACAATGTAGATGAATATATTTACCTTTTTATTATTTCGATATCGTTAAAAAACAACATTAAACTTCTAACACTCATTCGCCCTTCAAAGCAGTAGTGAACAATGACAAGTTTTCATAGATTATGTAAAATTAGGCAAAAAGAGATGAAATGTTGAAGTCGCACGATATATAATGCTGCCCCCTAGTGACTGAAATTAGTAATAATAGAGTGTGTTACATATCTAGGGAGAAGATATTTCGGGTGCAATAATAAACAATTGTTAAATCATTTATAACAGTAATTTATTACTACTATGAAACTTTTTCTTTATTATAATTTGTTACGCACATACAGTTTCATTTGATTACTTAATACATTATTCTTTGGTATTAATTTTCTTATTTTTGTTTCCTCTTCGTCTCTTATTTCTTTTTTGTTGATCGTTTAAATACATATTGTATAATTTTTTAACTGTAATATTTTCACGATTTTGCACTCCAGCTCTTCTGGTTCGTTTTTTTTTGTCTGAAAATAAAAAATAACTTAAAATTAATTTACAATAAAAGGGATAAGAATTATTCATCTATTATTTTTAGAGTAAAATTGTTTATTTTAAATGGTAAAATATATATACTTTTAGATTTTGTTGAATGACCTGTAATCTCTTTCTGTACAGATGATACTTCTGACATAACCCGTGCTATTTCTGAAAAATGAAAACAGACAAATAATATATTTCAAATATCATTATACGATAATATGTTATTATTAGTTTAAATTGTTTACTCATTATAATATCAATATCTATATAAAATGTAATTGTTATAACATTTCAATTATGACACGAGGTCTCAGTATGCTATCATAAGCGTTTACGTATATTTTTAATTTATAGAGAGAATTATAGAAAATGTATAAAATATAATATTAATTATAAAAACAATTTTCGTCATACATGCTCATAAAGTCGTGTTTTATTCCCTGAGTTTCTGGGATTAAAACTAGACTTTTACTCGCATTTATGAAAAAAATATTGTATGCTCCTCGGGGAGTAAAACTACGTTTTATTCCCTCGTTGCATAATATACTATTAATTAATTTCTTTTTGGATATAAATACTTTTGGAAATAGGTGAATGACTCGCAGTTTTAACTCCGTTCCTCTTTGCAGGTACTTTTGCCATGATACAAGTAATTCCTAAAAAATAAAAGAAAGTATATTATATGAATATGTATTATCTTACTAAACTCAGATTTATTATTGATACTAATTAACTAATATTTATAACTTACTCTGTAAGCGCAATAATATACGCAAAACTAATAAGGTTATCTTAATATTCAGTGCGGTTACTTAGCGTCAGATAAAGGTACAACTATAATCAGTGTGTTCCTAAACTCCGGCCAAGCATTTACCAAACCGAAATAATGGCGTGTTCGTTTGTCGCAAAAACTGAAACTAATCTATATTTTATCACTTTCTTTCTTATGCAAAAGAAAGAGATAAAATACGCTATTATATTCGGTGGTAACTAGATTCGGTTCTAAAAGCATTCAGTGCTAACTGAATTCGGTTTTAACTGCATTCGGTGTTAACTAGATTCCATTCTAAAAACTTTCGGAACAAAATTACTTCGAACTTACCGTCATTCGGCGCAATTCCTTTTCTGCGCTTTATGTCATTCGGGGCTATCTATATTTCCCTTTAAATATGCATCACGGTAGATGTCGCTAAAGTGTTTACTAAATTCTTATTTTTCCCCGCCAAAACGCATTCTTAATTTCTTTAGTTTATCCATGCTGAGTGAAAAATATTCATTTATTCTTCATTTGCCGTTGTGTGAAGAACAAACGCCTATATCTCTCTATTAGAACAAATACAATTACAATAATGGACGATCTGGTAAGAAAATATAATTTAAATTAAATTAAATTAAATACTAATTTTGTTATTTAGTAGTATTCTTATTTAAAGTGTTGATACATTTTTATTTCTATTTATTTCGTTTCAACAGGAGTTTGAAAATATTTTATTAGAAGCCCCTATTTTGGACGCACAGGTAGTGCTCGAGCCGCCACCAGAGCACCATAACGCACAGGTGCAAGAAGCTGTACGGCACCACGACGCACAAGTGCTTGATGAAGGTGCAATGGATAATCTAAGGCAGCAAGAGTTACCACCGGCGCAAGTACCACCAGTGCAAGTACAAGCACAGGTGCAACAAGTAGCTATACATGCCCAAGTACCACCGGTACAAGAAGAAGCAGCAGAGGAACCGCAACAGGAGGAACAGGTGGCAGGAAAGGGTGAGATCAATTTTTTACTATTTTACTTTAAAAACATGTTTTACTTTTATCTGTAATGTTTCATCAGAACATTTCTTGTCATAAAACACTTGTAATATAAGAAAAGTAGCACACGGATTTTTTTCTATTGTCATTTTTTGTTTTTCATTTTATCATGTAGAACTATTTTTTTCATTTGTAATGTAGAATTTCTGTTGTATATTCATCAAATAGAATAGAAATAACAACAACAACTAAACAATAATTTTAAATAAAACGAAAATAAACCTAGATTTGTTACATTGTGTTCTAAATACATTGATAATATAACCTACAAAAACTGTTTATAAATAACAAAGTATTTAAACACGTAATTTTTCATGCATTTTGTCACAATTTTTATTTGTATTCAAGAATTTTTATTTTAATACGGAAAGTTTGTTATTTGTATCTTTTGTATATACGCTAACGCTATTAAAGCATCTTAGTTCATTTTTGTTTAATTAGTAAACAAAGATGTATATTTAATTTATTCATTAATCATTTATCAAAAAAGTAAATAAAATGACAATTTAAAAATAATATTTGAAAAAATGAAATTCGAATAAAAATTGAAATGGTAAAATGAATATTTTAAATTTATTATGAAAAAAGTGAAATTAATTAATTCAAACTATACTAAAAAATAAAGTGGAAATCTAATTTTATAATAATTATTTTAGGTCCCAACTTTGTAGTAAAATAAAACCGCTTTATGCGGTTCCTTTAGAAATTGTCGGTAGCTCCGTACTATTATGGTGGTGGTCGGATACGTGGACGTGGACGTGGACGCGGAGGTGGAGGTGGAGGTGGAGAATGTGGAGGTCATGGAGGATACAACCCATACGGAGGAAACGGTGGACAAGGCGGTGGTGCTGCAGGGGGTGCAGCTGGAGGTGTTGCAGATTAATGCTTTACATTTAAAAACTGCTACAGCAGATTATACTCTCTAAATTTGAAAAAGTTAATTAATATTCACTTTTTCAAATTTAGAGAGTTCGCACACATGATTTCTGATTTCATCGAGACATTTCCTGTTTTAATTTAAAAATAATCGACAAAAATCCATGTTAAATATGATCGAAAAAAATCCATGTTAAATATGATCGAAAAAATCCATGTTAAATATGATCGAACAAATTATATAAAAATATGTATCCGTATTATTTTATAAATATGATTGAAACAATTATATAAAAATATGTATCCGTATTATTTTATTAATAAAAAATGTATATTTTAATTATATAAAAATCTGCATCGTATTATTTTATTATGTATGAATGATGAGACTAAATAAAATCTATTTTCTATTTATAAAATGATAAAACATTATTTCCTGTATAATTTTTTAATAATTAATGATTATTTAATTTGATAATTTTTATAAATAAGTTATTTTTTGTATCATTACTTTATTTACTCTATTTATTTACTTTTTGCTAGACCCATATCAAATTTCATTTAAAGAACGAATAATACTTTTATAAAAATAAAAAATAACACTATTTAGCTTTTATTCTTCAAGAACTATTTTTGTTTATTTCACTCTTGCAATGTTCGCGTCATGTACATCAAACGACTTTAAACAAACAATTACAAAGCCTATATCTTGTAACCCGGTATGCGCGTTGACCGGGCGGAAATCGGCGCCACGGATACCGGGCACGTACGACCACTCTTTTCCTATCATCTATTTGGGCGCCAGCCAGTTTTGCCCGAAACTGGCAAAGGATCCG
>JABFOZ010000114.1:0-10204 GCA_022817625.1 Calliscelio sp. ZL-2020 | reverse complement strand
TTATTATAAAATGAGCATCATATCCAGATAAATTATGAAATATAATCGGAATAAAGTAATGGTCCTTATAATTGATGTTACACCGATCATGAGAACTACCTCTATACAATCCTGTAATATGTGAGTGCACGGAGAAAAATGTATGAAGTAAAATTTCCGTAGTTACTATTAAAATTACTATACTAAACAGCAAAGGCATCAGATCGTGCATTTATGCTACGTTATTGCAGATCTTAAAAAAATGTTTCCATTTGGGTGTTCGAAGTTTTATTATTTGTTCAGAAAAAATTATAATAAGTATAGTAAAAATAATTGTACATATATATTATTTTATTCTTCTGCGAAATATTATCATATTTGTTTTGCTATTTACATGGTAGTAAATAAAAAGAATAATATAATTAATAATTATACCAACACTTGTACTGAACTATTGTATTAGCGCGTGTGCAAATTTTTACCATACTGTACGTGAAATGTTCGCAAGTGTGAAGAATCCTTTATTTAACGTGTATACATACGTGCGCTTGTGTTTCCTTGACAGCGCACATTCGCATGATCGGCTCAAAGTGCAATTTCAATTTGAAATTATGCAAAATATTTCAAATGTCATAAGTGTTCGTAAGTATAATTAGTTTCTTACTTAAAAATATAGAGCAATAATGATTGAATCCAAACAAACATATTATTCATTAACTTTCTATGGCATAATATGTTTTCATAACCTCAAAACATTAATTCATATGTGTGGCATCAACGTTTTAAAACTCATTTGAATTATATTATTTTAAAGTGAATGGAATTTTAAACACTTGAAATAAAGAAATTATACCTCGATTTTGTAAATTATCGGTATGATTATGTGTATAAGTAATCTCAATTCATATATTAAGTCGTCTTGTTCATGTTTTACCATAAAATAAGTTGAAATATTAATTTATGTTTGTTTCCATTTTAAAATAATGATTCTATTACAATTATATGCTGATAATCAAACTTGATTTATTTGTTCATAAGAGATGTTATATATGTGCATGTAATTCATTTGTATTTGTAAATTCTTTTTGTAGCTCGAATGTAAAATAAAGTTTGGCGAAGATTGGATTTGTATAATGGTAAGAGTTCAATAAAGTTATGAGTCGGATTATACATAAGTGTCATTTAGTAACTGTTTGATATTTTTGAACATTTTAATTTTAATATGAAACAAAATTATTAAAAAATTTAATACATATTCATTGTTTTTTTTTAGGATTCCGATAAAGATCTTCCTGTTGTAAAACGCCAGAAAATCGATGTAAGTTTAAAAAGAATTTAAGAAATTGTATAAAAAGAAAGGATTATTTCCAATTTGTCCAATTAATATGAACAAAATTCATTTTTACATTAATTACAGAAAATGGAAACTGTTTAAAGTAAAGAAAATTGGAGTTTGAAAGTTATAAAAAAATTGTTGAAAAAATATACTAGATAATGTAGACATTGTAGAAATATTTGATATATTTTTATATTTATTATAATGCACAGCTGATCGTAATTTATTTACGTCTTACTATATTTAGAAGCCCGTTTTCCAATAATTATAATAAAATAGTTTGATAAGTATAATGTTTATTGATAACAGATTGACAGCACTGAATGTATTATTCTCGACGCTTCATTTTTGGAGGAAACTGAGGCAGTGACGATTGACTATGAGGAAAACGCATGTTCGGTAGAACTGCAAAGTACAGAACAACAGACTGCAGAGCAGCCAGGAAATGATACACTTCAACAGCAACAAAAAAATGATGAGACAGTGACGATTAACTCTGAGGAAAATGCATGTTCGGTAGAACTGCAAAGTGCAGAACAACAGACTACAGAACGGTCTGGAAATGATGCAGTTCAACATCAACATAAAAATGATGTTAGTATGATCTTAGCATTTTTAATGTCAATTAAAAAATTATATATATATATATATATTCATATTATTTAATTTTTTAAAGTAAAAATTATTTTTAAAATTTAATTTATTGATATACAAATAATTATTTACAGAATCCGGCCACAAATTTACGAGCAGCAACCGCATTAAGCGATGTAAGTATAAGGAAAAATAATTATATAAATATATATATTCAAAACTTGATTCAAGATCATAATGAAATGATGTTGTTTTTCCAGGTTTTACGTAAATATTTGGAAAGCGTTAACCAAGGACGCAGAGTATTGCAGTTCTATGCTAACAACAACTACTTGCTACCGAATATACGAAATTTGCTGGTCAGAACTGTTATTGACTACGAAAAAAATCGTGTTCTTCAAACTGTGCCATTAGGAGAAGTTGCTTCTCAATTTACGTAAGAATTAACTTTATTTTTCTAATAATTGTTCTAATATATTAACGAATCAAAATATATTTTAAAACATAATAGCTGTTATTTTCTTTTTGTAGAAAAATTAAACTTATAACATTATCCTGTTATAAATTAATTTTATACATTTATTTATCAAATATTTATGAAAGATTTCATAAATACTTTTATAAAATCTTCGTAATATTAAATCAGATTTTTATTACAGGATAAGTACTTCTCGATTCATTTTATTGGCCGCTGCTATTCAAATTCTTTTTCCCTGTGAAACGGAGGCAGCATACTATTCGCCATTCAAAACTATACAGAAACAACGATTTTCAACTGCTGGTTTACTCTGGGAGCATTTTAATTATTCTAAGCAGGTTTTGCGTAAAGATGGTATTTTGCAGCCATTAGCAAGACGTACAGTAGCAGAACAACCATCAATTGAATTAACAGAATCAAGTAATTTATAAGTCTAATTATGTTTACAAGACAAATTTACATCACTTTTATTTTAACTAATAATAAGCTGAATCTATTTAAGCACGGAATTTTTTTATTGAAGTCATAGATATAATGTGGCAATTTATTAATGCTGTCATTTGTTTATTTCATTAAAGTAAATTGTAGTATATCTTCATTATTATTGAAAACATATTCTAAAATTATTTTTATGTATCCCTTTCTTAATTTTGCAGACAGTAACAGCTTTGAGTGGTTAAAGAAGAATGTTGAAACATGGGAAAATGTAACTAGACACTGGGATAATTCATTTTCTGCTAGGAAGAAGCTTCTTTTCGTAGACCATGAAAGTATTAGCGATTATTTTAATCTTTTTCCTTGTTTGTCTATGAAAAATGCAAGCAGTTTGGTAAGATTAACTTCTATGTAATAGTTTGCAATATAAATATTTTTTATGACTAATTTTTATATATTAACTTCATTTGAGTTGTCCATTATATTGTATTCCCAGGACAAATTTATATATAAAAATAAATATTTATGTTTCAACAGATTGAACAAGATTTTGAAAAATTGTTTCCTGGCAAAAATGGACTGTTTTTAAGTAGATGGGAAATGTTAAAAAATGTTATAGTATCTGAACTACGTAAAATTGTAATTAAAGTGTGGAAGATAAAGCTCTCTTTCTTTCTTTGGACTCAGTAAATGGCAGTAGGTTCTATCTTTCAATTGTTTTTATTATTGTCTTAGATTTCTCTCTTTGAATAAATATACCTAAAATTATATAAAAATCATTTATATTTTGATAGATGTTCCTGATGAAATTATATTTTATCTTATGCCGTATATAATAAAAGAAAAAAAAGGGAAAAAGAAAACTGACCGACCGACTAACTTCCACCAAAGGAGAAACGCATTTCTGCTGCACTTGCAAGTATGCACAAAACTTTGAATTTTGATAATAAATCATAACATAAATACATCCATAATTATTTTATATAATTATTATATAATTTTAGAATGCATCGGAGTTGAACAATCGTTTAGATGAAATTCAGCTTCAGCCTGTAGTTGTTGTAGTTGGTCCTATACATAAAGCCGAGGGATATCATGTTCTCATCAATGATGTCGTCTACACATTGCCATCCTGTCTGCTATGCTTCAGTTTTGCTGTGAAGTTATTTTTTGTATTTGACTGCAAATACCCTTCATACACCGAAAGTCTCTGGTATTTTCTACAGAAAGCAGGATTCCTGATCAATTTGTCAACTGATAGGCCATCCACGGCTATGAAAGTTTTATGTGGCTATGTAGATAAGTTAGGCAATTGATGCTCTGCATTTGTTATTTCATATAGTTTTGCTGCAACAATTCGTCCTCGTATTTAAATGTTAAGAAGCTATGCGTTTATATAATCATATTTCATTTATCATTATTTTAATTACTACGAGTTATTTATTAACAATGAACTGTTTTGCTTGTAATTTTGTTTATTATAAAAACAGAGATTTCATTACACATGTCAAAGATTGCCACAGGCAATTCACTCATTTTAAATGCTCGGAAATAGATTGCAAACAATCTTACGCAGTACTCCATTCATTCATTCAGCACAGAACTGTCAAGCATTCCGACATTAAAGATGAAACAAAAACTTCGCATGTAACTGATACGTTATTTAAATATGAAAATATTTTAAATCGAGACAGTATTACAGATAATAATACAGACCAAAAATTGCAGAACAATTTTATTTTTGATTCATATGAGTCTGATTCAAGTGAGGAAGACTTTGATCAGATTGAGACAGTAATAGAAGAGCCAGTATTAGATCAAAATTTAATTGATAACATTGTTAATTTTGCAAACAAATTGTATGCAGATCCAAAAGTTACTAGGATAAAAGTCGATAGCATTGTTAATGATGTATCGAATTTATATAATGTTATTTTAAAATCTTTAGAAAATGAAATTGATATACGCGTACAAGAAATAAGTACAAGCGAGGGCGATAAATTAAAACTATCTAACATTTTTGATCGTTACCAAAATCTTTTTTCATGCGTTAATACTGAAAGTAAACGATTTGCCATTTTTAAAAAACGAAATTCGTACATTGCTCCACAAACTTTTGTCATCGGGGAAAGAATAAACTACAAAAAGAAGAATGGCGTTACTCGTTTAATACATGTGCCAATGCAAATTGAATTTGTTCAGTTGAGACGAACCCTGACAATGTTTTTCCAGACGTCATCTATTTTGCAACAAACTCTAAATTATGTTGAATCACTTAAATGTTATAATGGTGCTATTTGCAATATTGTTCAAACTAAATTATGGCAGGAGAAACTTGAATATTTGCACAAAGAATTCGATATTTCAAAAAGTGATATTATATTTCCAATAATATTATTTTTTGATGAATATGAAACGAATAATCCTCTAGGTTCTCGAAAGGGTTTGGCAAAATGCGGAGCAATGTATGCCAGTATACCAGTTTTACCTCCATTATTTCGATCAAAATTGGAAAATTATTTTTTGTTTCTTTTGGTGAATTCGTTAGACAAAAAGCAAGCTCGCGATGAAGTAACTTTCAGTCAAGTGATAGAAGAATTAAATTTTCTTGTAAAAAATGGAGTAACTGTTCAATCTGCAGCTGGATTGTTTCATATTCGGTTTATGTTATCAATTATTATTAGGGATAATTTAGGACTACATAATATATTAGGATTAACTGAAAGTTTTATAGTTACACATTTTTGTCGTTTTTGCTATTGTAAAAAGGAAGACATATGCTCCGTTATATCAGAAAACGATTGTGAATTACGCGATTTTAGTAATTATCAAACAGATTTGATTTCAGTCGGAAAAGACTCTCGTGGAGTTAAAAAAGAATGCGTCTTCAACGAAGTTGTAGGATTTCACGCTGTCAAGAACTATGCTGTTGACCCAATGCACGATCTATTAGAAGGTGTTTGTCGTTACGATCTTGCCCTTATATTACACTATTTTATATACGTAAAATCTTACTTCACTTTAGAAACATTAAATATTAGAATACAGAGTCATAATTTTGGTAATAGGGAGCACAATAATAAGCCAATTGAGATAATTGAGAACCATTTGCGAAAACAGTCAAAGTACATTATAATGTCCGCAGCGGAAATGTTGTTATTTGTCAATAACTTGAATTTAATAATCGGTGATTTGGTGCCTCCTGAAGATGATGTTTGGGAACTATATTTATTTTTAAGAAGAATAATCGAAATCTGTACGAGCTCCATAATTAAAACTGATACGAGTTCAGAGTTAAAATTTGTTATTAGGGAATATCTTCGAAATTTAAACAAATTATTTTCAAATTCTATGAAGCCCAAACATCATTTTTTAATCCATTATGCCAGGATTATGGATTATATAGGGCCGTTGTGGAATATAGCATGTATGCGATTTGAAGGGTTTCATACATTAGGAAAAGCCGCAGCAATCGCCACGAAGAGTCGTCTAAATAATTGCAAAACGATAGGAATCAGATATCAGCTTGTATTTCAGAATAGAATAACACAAGGCAAAGTGAATTATAATAATATTTTAATTAGTAAACCAACTGAAATATGTATAACGGATCTTCATAATGCCTCTGAATTTGTATCGCTTTTACCTGATTCCGTATCAAATTATGTTCATATTTTAAAATGGATAAACATTAATGACAATCTTATTAAGTACGGTACTATAATTATAATGTTCGAAGAAAACAATAACATTTTTTATTTCATTGAAGCGATTATTTCTGTGAACAATAACATCATTATAATTTGTAAGTGTTTTAAAGAAGTCGTTTATGAACATCATTATAGAGCATACAAAATTTTGAATGAGAATTTGTATTCTTGGCAGCTATTATCATTGAATGATGTTCTGGAATTTGTTGTTCGGTATACTAATCGTTTAGATGACGGATTTTATTATATTAATAAAATATGGCTGTAAAATTGATTCTGTGATTAGCAATAAATATATTACGAGCCTCTATGTTTTTTAAGTATAGTTCGAAAATACAGACACACATATAAAATAATGTTATACTCCAAATTCTTCTATTTGTACCAACTACTCATTATAAATATGTATTAAAACATCTAAACAAACTATTTAAATTGTAATTATCTGTATTTTTACTTATAAATAAATTACATATATTTTTTGTAAAAATAACTTATTCCCCTGTATCACTTACACAAAATAAAAATAAAATAATAAAATATTGATATAATTATTTTCCTCAACTGTTTATGGAACACTTAATTATAATTAATATAAATAGTTCATTAATACTTTAATTAAAGCCTTTATGTCAATTATTTATAAATTGTGTGGTTATATCTTAATAATTGATGTAAACTATAAGAAAAAAGACACTATTAATATTAATATAAAACTAGTTAACCATATACATTATAACTTTATCGGTGTTTGGTTAATACCAAATTCGTTAGCGAATCCAAAAGATAATTCCTGTCTTTATTCGAAAAGACAGTTGGAATCGGCGCGATTGTATTTGTCTTATATTATATGCCGCGCGTAAAGATGTATGTGTGAGGTGCGATAAGCATTATCGCCGCGCGAACGCCGAAAAATCAGTTGTATTACGCTCGATCAAACGAGTCGGCTCGCGAACAGCTGACACGCGCGCGAATATTATCGGTTCGTGCGTTTATTCACGCGTCTGAAAGTACGCGCGGTAACGCGTCTAATTGTTCTTCGATTAAAGTGTGGTGTGTGTATTGCGGTGAACTTGTTGTGCAAGTTCACTGAAAAGAGGAGTGCCTGTTACGGCGAATGTTTAAAAAGGTCAATGACCCTTTTTATTGTATTACACCCTTATGGTTGTTGAGTGAGTTACAACTCACTTTCCAACTTGTAACCCGGTGTTCCAGTTTCGACTGGTCAACGCCCGACCCTTTATTGTTAATTAATAAAAAACAAAAAAATACACTATTCCAAACCAGAATTACCATTGAATTGAACCAGCAACCAACAAAATAACAATTGTTAGTTATACACACTAACAAAATTTGGTCCTTCGAGCGCAGGATACAGGAAAAGTTCAAACGAACTTAACGGAAAAAGTGCAACGCGCGCGAAATAGATTCAACGCGCGCGAAGAAAACTCCAACGCGAGAGTTCAAAGTTAACGGTCGCGAGTGAAAATTAGTGCTACAAGGTGAAGTGAGACAGCGCTAAAGGAACCACCAGGAATCAGAAAAGGAAGGAAGGATGACGAGCACATCAGCTGACGTCACCACGCCGAGCCTGGAGACCCTGGCTGTGGAATTAGAAGAGAACCTGCACTACATCGCGACCTGTCAGGAAAAACTACAAAAAAAGAGCAAAGATAAGTTAACGTTACATGTACTTAAAGGAAGAATTGAGCAATTAAAGACAGTATGGCAAGAGACGAAACGGCAACATGCTATACTGTCCACTTCATATACAGATGATATAAAAAAGGAGCTCACATATTTTAAAGAAAATCGTTTTGCGGTCGCCTCAATCCAATTTGAGGAAGCATACGATTTCTTAAACGAAGAAATCGGGTCAATGACACCAGCGCCAATAGGTTCACCTATTGGACACTCGACCCTACATACAAACACAAATAGCTCTAACAATAATTTACAAATCAATCTTCCTAAAATTGAATTGCCAAAATTTACAGGAGATTATAAGAAATGGGCTCATTTTTCCGATTTATTCACAACAACGATCAAAACGAATGACAATTTGTCAAACGCGCAAAAGTTACAATATTTAAATCTTTGTTTGGAAAACGAGCCTTTGTCTTTGATCTCGAACTTAGATATCATTGATGTGAACTTTGAGATTGCATGGAGTACATTAAAAATGAGATATGAAAATGAAAGAGTGATATTGAACGCGTACTTTGCGAAGTTATTTAATTTGCCTTCTGTTTCTACAGAAAGATTGTCCAGTTTGAAAGAAACAGTTACAACTGTCAATCAAACTTTAGCGGCTTTAAAGAAGCAAAAATGTCCTGTTGAACAATGGGACTATCTAATTGTCTATTTAATTACAAAAAACTTTGATCAGAAATTAGCGAAAGAATGGGAAAACTCGTTAGGCGATACAAAAGAGTTTCCCAGTTATGAAAAACTAAATAAATTCCTGGAAAAGAAAATTTGTACTTTACAGGTCATCAAAGAAAAATTTGAAGCAAATAAACAAATGGTAAAGACACATAATTCAACTTTCAATAACACCAACAAGATTATCAATAACAATAATAAAAGTTCAAACTCAAATGTAACTTGTTATTTCTGTAAATATAAACATCCATTGTTTACTTGCTCCAAATTTAAGGAGTGCGACGATCAAGCGCGCTATGATTTTATTATGGCAAATGAAATTTGTGGAAATTGCTTCAACAAAGGTCATGAAGCATCAAAATGTAAGAGCAAATTTAATTGTAAAATTTGCGATAAGCGGCATAATACTATTATGCATTTTAAGGATCCAAAGGCGATCCAGTACAAAAAATTATATAAAAGCTCACATGTCACAACAAGCGTGCAAGATGACAGCGAGCAAAATAAAGCAGAAGCACGACCGTACGAGAGCGAGCGAGAAAGCCAAGCTACAGTAGTTGCGTCTCACTTCAACGCGGAGAATGATATCGAGCGCAATACGATACTGTTAGCCACTGCACTCGTACGAGTCATTTCAGACAATGGTGATTCCATTGTTGTAAGAGCGTTATTAGATCAGGGTTCAGAAACCACTTTTATTTCTGAATCAGTGGCAAATTATTTGAATTTGGCCACATATAAAATTAATGCATCAGTTTCAGGTTTAGGTGGAAACTCAAAAACGATTAAAATAAATAAAGGCGCAAAGATATTTATCGGACAGAAGGAAAATAAAGTACCTTTTGTTCAGACCAAAGCGCTTGTAATTAATGAAATTACAAGCTATATCCCTCCGAGGATGTCCATAAAAAATTACGAACAATTAAAACAATTAACTTTAGCCGATCCAGAACCAAGTTCAGAAAGAAAAATTGAAATATTAATAGGTGCAGACATATTTGGAAAATTATTATTACCTGGACTAAAACAGGAACAAGATGAACCAACTGCACAACTTACAATTTTTGGTTGGATTTTGTCCGGCTCAATTGGAAAAAATGAGACAAAAGAAAAAAAGATTTGTGTAAATCATGCAAATGTGTTGCGTGATTTGGACAAAACTATAAAAAGTTTTTGGGAAACAGAAAGTGTCTCAATTAAAAATGAGATATCAAAAGAAGATCAATTATGCGAACAACATTTTGTAGAAAATGTAACACGCAATGAAGATGGCAAATTTATTGTTAA
>JABFOZ010000113.1:0-10224 GCA_022817625.1 Calliscelio sp. ZL-2020 | reverse complement strand
TAATAATGACGTCTTAATAGACCTCTTAATAGACTGTATTTCTAAGAGACCTCCTCTAGGAGTAACCTAAAGGTTGTATACTAGGACTATTTTCCTAAAAATATCCTCCTAGGACTGGACCCCCAGGACTGGCCTCCTAGAAGAGGTTTTTTATAGTAGTAGGCTCTTAGAAAACTTCTTCTAAGAGTAGCCTCTTAAGAGACGTCTTCTAGGACTGATTTCCTATGACTGATCTAAACTTAAAAGAAGTCTTCTAAGAGCTTTGTAGGAGACCTAATCTATTTGTGACTTCCTAGAATTATCCCCCAGGATAGTTCTTCTAGTTTTAGCCTCTTAAGAGAACTCTTCTAGAACTGACTTCCTAAGACGAGCTTCTTAGGACTGGCCTCCAAGGAATGGCCTCTTAAGAATGGCCTCCTCGTAATGGTCTCCTAGGACTTACATCATAGGACTGGCATCCTAAGAAACCTTTCTAGGACTGACCTCCTAAGTGTGGCCCCCTAAGAGTGATATTCTAAAATCGGTATCTAGTTTCACTAATTGTTTTCTAATACAAACATATAATATTTCCAAGTATCTTCAAATCAGATTAAAATATCGAACCTGAGATTTTGATCTTTGCGTTGAAGAAAAATCAATGTTATTGATCATGATATCATCCGATTGATTATTAATTACAACGGTATCATTTTGCTTTACATCTATGTAATTTATTGTATAAGGAATATTTCTTGACCCTGTAGCTCTCTTACAAATACGATGAAATTCATAGATATTATCACATTCAATAACACATCCTTTTCCATTTCTTGCTGTTGAGCCTTTTGGACCACATGAATGAGAATCAACCAAATGATATTTATCACCGGATATCAGAATAGCAAAAGATTTCGAATTAGCAATCAAAATTCCTGCTTTATGATTTTCGAATAATTGAAGTAATCCATCCATTAGCTTATAACCGATGTTATTGACATTTTCTCCATCATTTAAACTGCCATAAATTTCAGATTCTTCATTATATTGAATATTAAAAGTCCGATTAAACATTCTAATATCATTTTTTATAAAATTGAAATCAGAAATATTCAAATATCCATTTTGCGGTATAAAATTATTATTTTCTTGACTAGACAATGATCTAATAACAGAATCCAATTTATCTGCTTCAAACATATTTTCATTCAGTATATTTGTAGTCCAGTATTTTATATCAAAAATTGAAAATCTTATAATCGAAGCAAGAGCCATCGCACAACATTGCATACCCACATTTTCAGGATTAAATATGTACTGAAAAATAAACATTTTTAAACGCTTTTTAATTTTTGATGTAGAAATATAAATATTCGTTCCATATAGTTATAAGAAATATAGTAAGGTTTACAGCATTTCCTTGGTGCCAAGATGCATGGATTATGCGTGAGTTCTCGCCAATTGGTACATACACAAAAACAGGATCCATTTCATCATTTGATTCTTCTTCTGTACATGAATTTGATATACGAATCAAGTCACGTTCATCAAGACGCACCTGCGTATTTATTTCAACATCTTGATATAAAGGATTGTTCGCTTTCAACCATTGTAATGCTACAAACAAATTATCCCTTGAAACAGAAAAATCTCGAGTAATATTTATATTTTCTAGACGTTCCGTTACAATCATGATTCCAGCACTATCAGTTGATCGAGGCAAAAACGACGGAAGTTTTTCTATTACTTCAAATATATCTAAAGAAAACAATATGGCTTGACCCTTGAATCCAAACTGACCAAACTGTCCAGATAATTTTATAATTTTTATAAACGGATCAATTCTAGCAAGTAATCGTTTTTCAGGTTGAGTCAATATTGCAATTTCGGAAGGAATTATACCAGGATCCAAATTATTCCAGAAAGCTTTAGACGGAAATACATTTTTTTTACTGGCTAAATGCGATTTACATCGATGACACAGTAATAAATTGCCTTTATTAATCAAACTAGGTATCAAATAATCAGGAGGTTCTCTTGGTAATTGGAAATTCACAACTTGTTTTGGATAACACCTTTTCGTACATACATCACAAATTTTGTCAGCAAAAACATTTATTTCCTTTTCAAAATTGACGATACTATTATTAAATAATTGATTGAATATTGTATTACGTCTATGTTCTGATGATTCTTTTTCTCTAATTTTTCTACGTGCAATTTTCTGCTTTTCTAACCGAATTTGTTTTTGGCTACTTGTTTCATTAAATCGTTTTTCTTTGTACCGATTTCGAGCTTTCTGCAATTTTCTTTTTCGTTGTGTCGCAGTTTCAGAATTTGCCATTCTGAAATATATTTTACGTTTAATCATTGTAGAATTTACCTCTTGCTCCAAGTAGTTGAATTTAATCCATATTTTAAAGAATTAAAATTAACACATAATTGACTTTAAAATGTATTAAATATTCTTATTTTACCTTAATATTATTCAATTTTTAATTTAAAGTATATTTATATTTAAATTGTAATTTTATGAACAATGTTTATTGTCGAATAAATTGCACTACATAAATGCGATATTTCTATACACTGAGAAAAAAATTTAGTGCTCCCAATTATAAAGCCAGAGTTGGTTTTGGAGTCAAATATATTATGTCATGTTTGATACAACTCACGTTTTAGAGTTGGCGTAATAAACATGGATATAGTAGCAAGAACTACTCGTTAATATTACAACAATTATTCGTTATTCAATAGTTGTTAACTGTTTTGCCAAAGTTGTCATATCTATGCTAACTAGATTTATAATTATAATGGATATTTAATTAAAAATTTATAAAAAATTGGTGCTAATTTAATAAGAAATAATTTATATAATAACAAATTAATAATAATTATAATGGATATTAACAATTTACTGAAGGATAAAATGAACTTGTATTGAATGTAGGGAAATTTAATTAAAGAAAAAATAAGACAAGTTAGAATACAGTTTTTTATTATTTAAAAAAACAAAATTAAATAATTTTCTAATTAATAATTCTATTAGTATCAGAAACAGAAAACAACATACAAATGATCTGACTCTTTTACAACAACATTAAACGTTTTGTACATTGGTAAAGTGAAAAGCGGATAGATTTTTTGCGACAATTCTTCTTTGACTGCAAATGCTTGAACATTTTCATCAAAAGTCGTTTGCATTGGTTTTACAGACAGAACAAAATCTACCATATTATGACCACTAGAATTAAAACGTTTAAACACATTTTCTACTTTCCCAAAATTAGGCATGCTATTAGTGACATTTATTAAAATAATTGAATCTTTTTTCAAAATAAAACTATCAATGCTAATTTGTTTGATAACACAATAAGCTTCGCCGTTGTAAGTATAATTACATGTTTGACCTAAAATAACGGTTTTATAATTTTTATATGAAATATTTAAGGAAACAAACGATTTCTTTTGCAGAAAAAATTCGCACAATTGCAACTGCTGTTTCATGGCTGCACTGTAGCATAAATTAACCCTGTTATATGTTACATTACAATACAGTTTAATCGGACGATGTCTGCCTTCATTACGCATACATGACATATTTTTTACAGGTCCAAGTTGTGAAATTACCGTTGGGTAATGTGTTAACAAATGCGGCTTTGGAGTCAAATGTTTATACAGTTTTAAATACAGTTTATGATGTTTTGCTATTAGAGATTGTAAAATAGTAGGTGTTTCTTTTGTAACTGTTGGAGACATAATTATATACAATATTTGGCGGAGCATGGTATATAGTATCCAATGGTCATCATTTTTGTCTGAAATTAAGTCTCCAAATATAAGTCCAGCACTCATGACAAATGTTAACATTTGTGAAGCACTCATTTTCATTTGATCACGTTTCAAATCGGTCGGAGATATTGAAGGTGGCCTTTGATCGTGATTATTAATCGTGAAAAATTGCATGCGCCAATTTAAAGTTTTTAGGGAAAAGTCCTTCTTTATATTTATAAAATACGTAATAATTTTTTGCATTTCCAGTGGACAAATCCCCTCCAGAAAATCGTGCATTGGATCAACGCTAACATTTTTCGTTACATGAAAAGTTTCCAATTCATGAAAAATGCAATCTTCCTTTATACCATTATTTTTGTAATCATCTGTACCAACGTCTAATGTATAATTTTCGATATTACGTAACATAGATATATTTTCTGAACACATATGTTTAGTTTCAGATTTTTTACATTTACACAATCGACAGAAATATGTAGCAGAAAATGATTCGACAAATCCCAATAAACCGTTCAGACCTAAGTTGTCTCCTATCACGAGCGCAAGTTTAAAATAAACTTTAATTTCGTTATTTTTAATATTAATTGTAATACCTTCAGTTTCTAAGTTTTTTAAACATTCGATAATTTTACTAAAAACTTTTTTTCTACTACAAAACTGTAAATCTTGCACATGGTAAAATTGGATTGGAAAAATGTTATGTAGTTTTGCTTGAATTTCTGGAGGTAAACAAGCAACGGAAATGTAAACGCCATTTAATTTATGCAAACCTGCTGAAGACCCTAATGGATTCCCCGTTTCAAAGGCATCCTCATATAAGTATAATGGCAATACAGTACAATTTTGGTACCTTTTTGTTTCTCTTTTCCAAAATTCAGTCTGCATTAAATGGGAAATCTCATTACAATTATCTGTCAAACGATTTTGATATGATATTATTGTATCATACACATCTTCAGATTCTAAAAACCGAGTTAGTAACGAGTCCATTGGAATATATTGAGCAAAAATAGATTTTGTAACTAATTGACCATTCTTTTCTTCTTCTCGTGTTCCTAAATAAACACGTAATGGCTTAATTAACAAATCATTCTTCTCAAAAAGCGCTAAACGTTTGTGTTCAGTTTGGACTTCAGCAAATGAATTTTGGAACCGTTCAATTTTCTCAATAATGTCTCTTTTTTCTAAGACTTGGACTTTCGTATTAATTAACATTTTGATTTCATTTAAATAATTGTTATTGAGAAAATTATGAAACATTTTAATAACTTGTCCAGTTTGAGATCGGGTCATTGTATTGTCAGAATACAAGTGTGACGTCACTTCTAAGACGTTTCTTGCTAGTGTCGAATCAGAGGTAAATTTTTTGCAACAACAATTGTCAACGTTGCATAAGAAAGTACATTCTTCGTTGACAACTAAGTCCATACTGACATTGGAATTATTTACATCGTTATTAAACTCAGAACTTTCTTCTACAACATTGACAGAACTTGTCATAATTTCAGAAGTGCTTTGAACATCAGTATCTCTGCACAATACATCTGGTTTATCAGATATATTATTCATATCTTCTATTGAATCACTATTACTGTTCACATCGTCAGTATCTTGTACAATAAAACGGTTTGCGTTATCTGAGTTAACAATAACATCGTTCATGCTATGATCACGAGTTTTATGTTTGTTTAAAGATTTCTTGTCGCAAAATAATCTAAAACATCCTTCTAGGTTACATTTATAAAATTCAGTAGGTTTTTTAACAATTTTGTGAACAATTTTCAAATGTATAGCCATTGACCCTCGGTCAACATTTTTTTTGCAAATTTGGCAAATCATATTAATGTCTTATTACCTAAATATTTCACAAGTATAAAACCTATATTCTTCGATGTAATGTATATTTTTTCGCAATTCAACGTAGAATACAATATAATAACGTGATATGATTTAAATAAAATTAATAAGTATTTTGAAATCGTCGTAATCTAAAATGGTCTTATGCGTGACATAAGAAACAATGACCTTAACCGACTGCATGTAAATCTTTCCATACAGTTGTGACACTGGTTGAAATACTCGAATCTCCTTTGTGTATTTTATAAACATATCTTTCTAAAAACTCCCAAACCATCGAACAATCCAGTGAATAACACGCATTTAAGGCATAGTAGCTCTTAAAACAAATGTCAACGCCTTTTTTCAAATCATCTGCACGATATTTGACTCCGTTGATCAAAACGTAAACTGAACTAAATTTTTCAGGACCTCCTATAGCTATTATCATTGGCTGCTGAGTACATTCAAATTTCCTTAGTTTCTCATATCTGTTGGTCAATGCTGGTTCTAAATCCGCAATTGTCTGAAACATTAAATGAAAATTAGCAATTTACTTTTAAATGTATACATATTTGAACGCAAATATTATAACCGATGATTTACAAGTATGTTGTTAGTATAAACAAATTAATTTTTGTTGTAAAATAAAAAAATGATAGAATTTTAAAACATGTTTCCACTCAATTGCGTTATAAATTATTAAAAAGAAAGTTCAGACTATTAAGCATAAATTTTGATTTAAATTAAATTTTGATCATACATTTTTATTGTAAGATGAGTAAGACTAATATAACATTTAATATACAGACTTATATTTAAATATGGTGTTAATTATTAATATGTAATACTTTCCATGATTGGAATAAATAATTTTCTTTCAAATTCTATTAATTTCCAAAATATTTGTGCACTTTATAACCAAATTTTTATATCAGTTTAATAGATTTTTCTCAAACAATATTTAAAACTGATTTCCATAGTAATTCATTATTAATGTTTAATAATTAAACATTGCGTATATCACAACACACTTCTTATATGATTACTAATATTTTTCAACTTTCATTGAAATTTATTTTATTTGAGAAATTATTTTAAAAAGTTTCCAAACCTTTAGGTATATCCAAATTTTTCTAAAAACCAGAAAATTCCTAACTAGAAACATTAATGTGTAGCACTAATAAGACAACTTACATCAACATGAAATATAAATGCTTGTGAAACTTCACTCTTGCTAGGCTTCCAATATTTCGGTTTTCTTTTTATAAGTGTTGGTTGAAACAAAAACGGTAGCAGCCTTAATGCTAATTCTTCGCAGGGAATATCTATTTAATAAACAAAAATATATTGGATAAAATACAATTTTGCATCATGTAAAATATAAAAAATGCACTAATAAATAATTGCAATAAGAAGAATTGATAACGTAATGTATAGGTTCTATTACTTTCTTCCAAATCCAACAAAGATGTTTGCAATTGTTTGGTCTTTGCAAGACTGAGAATAAGCGGAGCAATTGTTGACCATTCCCGTGAAAATGAAGATAAGTTACTTACATTCAATAATTCGAAATCAGTTTCAAGCTAAAAATAAAAAATTGTATTTTGAATATTAAAATTGTATAATATATCAAACATTATATAATGTAGTTTCCAATAATATGACGAAGAAAGTTAATTATTAGTTATACTTTGTAAATACTTACTAATTGTATTCCAACTGAATCTTTGAGAAACGCAAATTTGTCATAATATTCTAAAATAGATACATTTTTTAGTTGCTGTCTCTTATAGAATGCTTCAATCCATGTAGCCTTCAAATTTGGATCGTTCGGTTGCATTTCGGACAGTTTCTTTATTATATCAAATTCTTCATTGCTCGCATTTTCTGTGGTCTCCGGAGCATGAGATACACTTTTAAGAAACTTTTTTGTATTCAAATATTTGTTATACAATTTTCCTCGTTGACATTTCTTTGATGTGGAAGAGTAAGGGATGTAATACGTCGATGGGTCCTCGCCAAATACGTATTTTATTTCTTCTGCCCAATAATGAAAAACTGTACTGTTGAAACTAAAATGATATAACAATTATTATAGAGAATACCTTAATAAATATATAAAATATAATTAAGAATATTAAAAAAATGATATGGTAAAATAGAATTAAAATAACTCTTGTTCAAAAAAGCTCTGAAATTACTTAAAGCATAAAGTTACATACACTTTTCGATTATCAAACAGATAATTAATTATAATTTTGCATAACTTGTCTCTATCAGACTGAGAAAGCGAAGCTCGTGTTAACAATTCCTGACCAATAGCACTCGAAGCAAGCAAATGACGTAACGCCTGGAATAAAAATGTATCATGCAGAAATTATTTATATGTAATAGAATTCATAGGATTTGCTAAATCTTTACCTGTCCAGACAGTCCAAAATTTGGGACGTGAGTCGACGATTTAGTGGAATTGCTTCTCTGCGCTCCGGCATTAGACTGTATTGACTCCTCCAGAACCAGTTCAGAATCACTGTTTTCCAGAATCTTTACCTGTCCAGATAGTCCAAAATTTGGGACGTGAGTCGACGATTTAGTGGAATTGCTTGTCTGCGCTCCAGCATTAGACTGTATTGACTCCTCCAGAACCAGTTCAGAACCACTGTTTTCCAGAATTGCGTTCAATACATCCTACAAAAAATAATTTTGAATACTATTGAATTGAAATTTCTAAAGCAATTTTAAAAATATATACAGAATATTCATTTAATATGTTGAAATTTAAACTATACATATTGCAAATAATGCTTTTTTTTAATTCGAAATATCGTTTAAAACATATTTCAAAAAAGTAAATTGTAAATATAAATTAATCTTACTGGTTGATTTATACATATATCTTTAGTTTCGCATGTTGCCTAAAAAAGGGAATATAAATGATGCATTAAATTTAATGAAACTATAATTGATTATAAAAATTGTTTTAATCATATTGATGACTCACTATTACAATTAGCTTATTGTCTTCGCTCATTGATGATTCAAAAACTTCCTCTCGTTTCATCAGAAATTCAAAATAATCTTTTTTGTGAGAAAAGAATCCTACAAAATCTGATGGTGGAAGATTAAAGAATGCTTCTTTATTTATTCCCCTTTCTAAAAAAAACATACTATATTAAAGATGCTAATAAAACAATATTTATTTAATTATTTACTACACGAAAGTATTAATTAAAAATGAATTAAAAAAGTTATGAACAATATTTTTTCATAAATTTATTGTTTATTCAAAGAAAATAAAAGATTAAATTCATTCAAAAACTGATTTAATATTTGCATGCATTCTACATTTTAATTTGACTTTTCTAACCTTAAAAAAGGTTTACTTTCCATTGTTTATGTGCGAAAATGAATCATTATTATTGTTTATTTTTATTTTGCATAATTGATTAAAATTGTAATTACACACATTAAATTGCATCAACAATAAGATAACACTGATATTTATATCATACCTGCAAATTTATGAATTAAGTTTTCAAATCCAAAGTTTTGAAGATTGGTCTTCACAAAGTCATCTGCCATGTTTGTTTACTGGAACTATAGATTTTCAAAACAAAAGATAAATATTTCTATAAAACAAAACTGACACTCACATTTTATTAATTATTTTTGCTTTCAACTTATTAAATATAATTAAGAATGTAGAAACTTACCTGTTACAATAAACGAAAATGAACAAACCGGCAAGCTCCTCACGCATCAAAACCAAACACATGTGCAAATGAAGTGAAGTATGTCCTTTGCGTAATGACACAAAAAAAATAATGAATCGATATTTATCAAAAATGTTTAGTTCTAAATAAATAAATAATTACAATATAATTACAATATAATTATAATATAATAATAATAGAATATACAATTTAAAAAAAATCATGGAAAAATATGTATTTCTTTTCTATTATTAAAGTTAAGTATAAATCTATAAAACAATAATTATTACTCAGACAAAAAAATTATAAAATAAATTAATTTATACTATAATTATTAAATAATTAATATTTTATTGTTTTTATTTATTTTTATTTTATTTCTTTTTTCCAATATATATTTTTTAAATATAAATACTGAGATAACAGTTTTATGATAGAAATAAAGACACTCATGAAACCAAGATCAACTGAACATTATAATATAGTTTTTACAATTATATTTCACGTAGTTTTATAAAGTAGTAAGATTATTATTGTAGTAAATTTCATTTTATTATTGCCATAAATATATATTTGGAATTGACTCCTTAACCAACTGAAATGCAGAGTTAGTTTGAAAATATTTCAAAGAACTACAGTTTATAGTTGATAGAATTATATTTTCAGTTGGCACAACTGTTTGTGCTTTAACTGTATGCATATAGTTCTAGGAGCTATGTAAATTTTTCTTAGTGTACTCATTACAAATGTAACGGTTAATTAAAAAGTTTTCATTGCTCATTACAAATGTAATGGTTAATTAAAAAGTTTTCATTACTCATTACAAAAGTAATGGTTAATGACAAAGTTCTTATTGCTCATTAAAAATGTAATGGTTAATTAAAAAGTTTGCATTACTCAT
>JABFOZ010000112.1:0-10263 GCA_022817625.1 Calliscelio sp. ZL-2020 | reverse complement strand
TGAAGTTGAAGAACTTGTTAAAGTGAGAAGGAAAATATTGTTTTGTGTTTCATCTAATTATCTGAAAAAAGTATCTATTTCGATGGTGTTAAAAATATATCCATTTTAATTGCTTTTTAATTTCGGCAGAGAATACCCTATCTTTTTTTTAATTGCTTTTTAATTTCAGCGGAGAATACCCTATCTTTTTTTAATGAGTTTTTAATTTCGGCGGAGAATACCCTATCTTTTTTTTAGTGAGTTTTTAATTTCGACGGAGCATACCGTATCTTTTTTTCTTAATTGCCTTTTTTCGGCGGAGTTTACCATCTCCCATTTGGATTATTTTTGCTCAAGATTCTTGTATATTTAATCAATTATGATAGTGATATTTCAGAATTAATTTTTTATATACCCGCGTTGCAGGTTCTTAACGATTCCTAACTTAAAAAAGTTATTAGGAATTATTAGGAAATTTGAATTAAGAAATTTCCCAACAGCGTTGTTTGTATGTAACATACATTTCGTTGCTGCGATTCTATTGACGGTGCGAAGCCATGCACCGCGTTTCCCCTCACTTCGCCCCTCGTGTCCATTCGTGCCATTACAGCTCGATGAGTTAAACTAATATAAATATCTAATGATAGTCGAAATGCATTATAAAATTGCTATCACAATAGAAAAATATGGCTATGATTTAATTTAAGGTGAAATGTCAATGACATTTGTTATCCCACTCACACAATTCAGTCTATTTTTATTTTTCAATAAATTGAATTTTAACAAAATGGCTTTATTATAGTGTCAATATTATGAAAATATCTTTTTGTGCAAGAAAAATGCATTTTTATGTATATTTTTTCAAGATTCAGAAATGCAACTTTCTCTGCCAAGAAACATCACAGAGGCTCTTGCATTCAGTTTCTTCCTTCTCTACTAAGAGAATTTCTGAAACATATGTTTCATTTAATTCAAATTCTTTTCAACTGATTGGTAGAAATTTCATAAATGAAAAAAAATAAAGTTGAAAACTGAAGTCTATTTGTATTTCAGATCTCCTTAATCGAACATATAACATCAATGTGAACATCCCTGCATTCCCGGAAACGGATGACACATACGATCGCATGTGCATTATATGTCGTGACAATGAGTCCTGCATATATTTCTTTCCATGTGGACATGAAGTTGCATGTGCGGCATGTACGAACGAAATTATACGAAATTCAGAAGGAAGGGACAGACCGCTCGTCTGCCCTTTCTGCAGAAGCATTGTTCAGTTTGCTTTCGAATCTTGTATACCATTAGATTATAATCCCAATATTTAAATTTGTATTTTCGTTTTAATTTAATTTTCGTTATGTGTTTATATGATAGAGTTTAACTTTGTATTTTCTAAAAAATAACTGTTTTGTGTGATTCTAATACGCATCCAGAAGAAATCTACTATTTCTTGCACATATATTTTAAGTCTTCAATTAAATTACCACTTAATGAATTCATTTTGTTTCATGTATCCACTGCGTGTAAAAACGATGTCCGTAATGCATAAATAAGCTATAGAGTGTTTGCTTGCTTTCTCTGCAAAAACGCAGATTAGTTTATTTAAAATTATATGTACCTCTATTAAACTTCGATATTCAATTTCACCTTCGTTTTTAACGAGAATGTATAAGTTTAACTTTAATATTGCCTACTTACGCATGCTACGTACTTATATTATTGTCTTCGGCTTCTAGCTCGAAACCGCGCCTTGCGCGGTTTCGAGCGCGCCTTGCTGATATCACAGCAATCCATGAGGAGGTACAGGATGAGGCGACATTTAATATGTTGGAAGCAGAACTTCGACTGAACGATCTTCAGTCAGCATGGGACGGCTGTCAAGCGGTGTATTTCGATCTACAGAACCTGTGGTCTACGGAACATCATCCCTTCTTCAATTTGTGAAGAACTCCAGTCCATCACTAAATAGCTCAACATCCGAGTTTATGAATCAAGGTGAGTCTCAATTGCTTGCTTCTGCGGGACGATTAGATCGTTTGGAACCGCCGAGTTTTGATGGTGATAGAACTAAATGGTTGGGATTTAAATATTCCTTTGAATCTATGATTATCAATACTCGGTTGTCCAAAACGGATAAATTAAATTACCTTAAAAAGAGCCTCGTAGGAAGTGTTGCCGGAATATGGCGTAATCTGCCCGCTGCAGAAAACAATTTCGATCACGCATGGAAAGAGTTATTGGAGCGGTATGACAACAAACGTCTGTTGAGACAAGCTCATACCGCATCATTAATACAGATTCGACCTGTCACCCGCCCGAATGACTTCGTTGAGTACGAAAGGATACTCAACCAGGTTCAGGAACACTTAATGTCTCTTAACGATCTGAAATCTAACGTGCAAACGGGAGATGAAATGTTGCTTACGATGGTTATGTTAAAGTTTGATAACGATTTACTTAGGGACTGGGAAAAGTTTATTTCAAACGTGGCCGCGGGAAAACCAAGCGATTTTCAACCAGTTTACGATGACTTTAAACAATTCGTATGGCGACAAATTGAAAGTCAGGCATCGCTATCGCAAATGACTAGCTCATCTGAGAAAGAGTCCACGGGGTTTAAAAGTAAAAAAATAACGCGCGCTCACGCGACGTCACTCCTTTCATGCCCTCATTGCAAAAGAAACCATCCTTTATATCATTGCCCTAAATTTCGAGAAATGAATGTTACAACACGATCCGAGCTCGTGCATAAACTTCGCGTATGCTTCAATTGTTTACGCGCAGGCCACATGGCAACAGCTTGTTCGATTTCAAAACATTGTAATGATTGTGGCAGACGACACCACACAATGTTACATGGCGGCTTAGTTCTTAATCGTAAATTCAGCGCCGTTGATAATCGTAAAAATAACGAATCCGTTGATGGTTCATCTCCTACCAAACAAGCTCGAACAACGTCATACACTTCCTGACTAACCGAACGACCGAGTGTGCTACTAGCCACCGCGACAGTTCGCGTCTCGGCGCTCGATGGGCGCGAAATCACGACTCGCGCATTAATCGATCAAGGATCCGAATCTTGTTTTGCGTCAGATAACTTAATTAGAAAAATCAAAGGAGTTCGCAAACCCGCGTATGTTACGGTCAAAGGAATCGGCGGATTAGAAGCAGAAAAAATTAATACTTGCTCTAATATTCGTGTCCGCGGAAGATTTTCAGACTCGCCTACAATTCATGTAAATGTTTTAGTCCTGACTAAAGTAACGAGCAACTTGCCAAAATTCAATAACCAAATTCATTCTTGTATGCATTTAAAAAATTTAAAATTTGCTGACGATTTAAATGAAAACCAAACCATAGAGTTAATCTTAGGCGCGGAAATATTTAGTTCAATTTTAAAATCTGGCGTAAGAAAAGGGACTGATAACGAACCGATAGCGCAGGAAACGGTTTTTGGATGGCTCTTATCAGGACGAGTTAGCCAAAATCTTCTCGACACACGTGAATTAAGAACAACTAATTGCATGCAAATATCCAGTTTCAAAAATTTAGATGACCAATTGAAAAAATTCTGGGAAATCGAAGAAATCTCCGCTGGTCCGTTTTTATCCGCGGATGATAATCAATGCGAACAGATTTTTCGTATCACTACCAAACGCAATAAAGACGGGCGCTATCAAATAAAAATTCCATTTAAAACCGATCTTCCAGACGTTGGTGATTCGTTTCGTACTGCCGCCGAACAATATCACAGATTAGAAGCACGATTAAATCGCAATCCCGCCCTAGCTGCTCAATATCACGGATTTCTTCGCGAATATTTAAACTTAGATCACATGGCCCCTGAAACTTCGTTTCAAGATAATCCACAATCCAGATACTATCTCCCACATCACCCAGTGATTCGCGATTCCACCACAAGCAAACTCCGAGTTGTTTTTAATGCATCGTCCAAAAGTCAAAATGGCCAATCCTTGAACGATTGCATGTATGTGGGTGCGAAATTACATCATGAATTGTTCGACATCATCTTACGATGGCGATTTCATCGATATGTTTGCTCGGCCGATATTGAGAAAATGTTTCGTCAAATCTTAGTCGCGAAAGAAGATACCCCTTTCCAGAGCATTTTTTGGAAACCTCCGGGGTCAGATAACGTACAAACATTCCGATTAACAACAGTGACTTACGGAACAGCCGCTGCCCCTTATTTAGCGATGCGAGTTTTGAAACAGTTAGCAATCGACGAGGCGAAACGATTTCCACACGCTGCCTCAGTTCTGTCAAATGATATTTATGTAGATGACGTAATTTTCGGCGCCGATTCCATCGAAAAGGTTAAAATAATTCGTGACGAGCTTATTGCACTTTTGCGCGCGGGAGGATTCTCGTTACGAAAATGGGAATCAAATTCGGAAAATTTATTAAAGGACTTACCGGAAGAACTACGTGCTCAACATTCGTCTAAAAAATTCGAAGAAACAGCTACAAAAGTGCTCGGGATTCACTGGCGACGCGCCGACGACAGCTTTTCATTTAACGTGAAAATAGAAAAACCGAATCGCATAACAAAACGCACCGTATTGTCCATAATAGCGAGTATTTTTGATCCTCTAGGCTGGGTTTCCCCTTGCGTGATAGTAGCTAAAATTTTCATTCAAAAATTATGGCGAAATAAAATAGATTGGGACGAAAAATTACCTGATAACCTTGAACGCGAATGGTTGGATTATTATCAAAAGCTTTTGCACTTAACAAGGATTTCTATTCCGCGCTGGATAGGAACAATCAGCAACAATAGAGTTTGGGAAATTCACGGGTTTTGTGACGCGTCCACAGTAGCGTACGCCGCAGTCCTCTATCTTAAAGTCAAGACAGCACAAGGATTTAAAGTCAATCTTTTAACCGCAAAAACACGCGTTGCACCTGTTCAAGAATTAACCGTACCGCGATTAGAACTAAATGCCGCCGTGTTATTGGCAGACCTTCTCGATCGCGTTCAAAATATTTTGCACGTTACAAATTTACCCACATTTTGCTGGTCCGATTCGTCCATAACATTAGCATGGATTAACACATGTCCCAGTAAATTGCAAAAATACGTTGCTAACCGCGTATGGAAAATTTTGGAAAAACTGCCAGAAGCCGGATGGCAGCACGTTCCAACCGAATCCAACCCCGCAGACGTTGCATCGAGAGGAATCTCACCTAGCGAACTGCAAAGTCATACTTTGTGGTGGTCTGGACCGCCGTGGTTAAAGGGCAAACGCGACTTGTGGCCATATAATACTAAATTGAATACAAACAAAAATTTGCCGGAATTAAAAACGCATGCTTTAACAAGTCGCGTCGTGACTCCTACAAACGGCACGGGAACCATTGCCGCGCGATTTTCGTCCTGGCCCAAACTTCTTAGAGTCACGGCATTAATAAAACGCAAGGCACATTACGTCATTAGTCGTCGAACGAAGTCGACAAACGAAACTGAGCCGATGAAATCCTTTTCCTTCTTTATTCAGAAAGCTTCCGAATTTTGGATGCTACATATCCAATCGGAATTATTTACAAAGGAAATAAGTGCTTTAAAACAACAACGAGAATTATCACACGGCAAATTGAGATCGTTGGACTCATTTTTGGACAAAAATGGGTTACTTAGAGTAGGGGGTAGATTAACAAACGCATCTATTCCTTTTTCGGTCAAGCATCCTATTATCTTAGGGCCGCATCCTCTCACAAATCTTATTATCCAATCGATTCATCATTCAACGCTGCATGGTGGACCGCAACTCATGCTTCGAGTTCTTCGGGAAAAGTTCTGGATAATTCAAGCTCGTAATCAAGTCCGAGCTTGCGTACATCAATGTGTTCGGTGCGTACGACATCGAGCTGCCCCGTGTATTCAAAAGATGGGAAATTTACCACATGACCGCGTAACTCCTGCGCGACCGTTTGCAAAAACAGGAATAGATTACTGTGGTCCTTTCATGGTACGCGCAATGAGAGGTCGTGGGAGAGCAGCGCATAAGGCTTACATAGCCGTTTTCGTTTGTCTCGTGACAAAGGCGGTACATTTAGAACTCGTGTCTGACTGCACCACGCAAAGTTTTCTCGCTGCGTTTCGACGATTCGTGTCAAGATTTGGGCTGCCAATTACAGTCATGAGCGATAATGCCACTAATTTCCAAGGAGCGGAGCGATTCTTGCGCGAAACACTTGCCAATCTCAGTAAAGATGCGGACTTTGCGACTTGGGCTTCTACTGAAGGTATAGATTGGCACTTCATTCCAGCGAACGCGCCAAATTTCGGAGGAATTTGGGAAGCGGGAGTTAAAAGCGTCAAATACCATCTTAAGAGAGTCGTTAATAATCAGACTTTAACATTCGAGGAAATGTACACACTCTTGTCACAAATTGGTGCTTGCCTGAATTCAAGACCAATTTCGCCGATGAGCGACCAGGCTGACGATCTGTCATATCTTACGCCTGCGCACTTTCTAGGTAGTGGTCCTATTTTGTCTGTTCCTGAACCTGATTTGTCGGATGAGAACGTGAGCCACCTGACCCGGTGGAAGCGAGTGCAGCATCTGAGAGATCAGTTTTGGCGCATCTGGCGCAATGATTATCTGTTGCAACTACAAATGCGGCGTAAGTGGCAGGTAGAATCACAGAACTTGTCCACTGGCGACATAGTTCTCATTCGCAGTCATCTGCTGCCTCCCTGCAAATGGGAGATTGGGCGCGTGATCAAATGTTTTCCGGGCAAAGATAAACTAGTTCGCGTAGTATCTATTAAAACAGCTAAGTCTATATTCAATAGATCAGTAAACAAAGTATGTTTATTACCGGTACGATATGTGAAAGAAAGTGAAGCAAGCAATTGAGGACTCAATAAATCTGTGCACAGTATAACCATAAAGTCTGATCAGTACAATTATCTACTAAATGTATTATTCGAAATATTGAATTGAAAATTAATTTCATAGATGTAAGAA
Organism: Calliscelio sp. ZL-2020; assembly: GCA_022817625.1. Lineage (NCBI taxonomy): Eukaryota > Metazoa > Arthropoda > Insecta > Hymenoptera > Scelionidae > Calliscelio > Calliscelio sp. ZL-2020. The sequence goes on along the minus strand of JABFOZ010000112.1, from coordinate 3,286 downwards.
AACTATTGCTGTTGTAAGTTCATCACCTGGTCCAATGTCGGGCAGGAACATCCCTAGAATAGGCAGGATTAATGAAAATGCTTTAGTTTGGTGCACGAAATTGTCCTCTATTTGCACCAGGAAAAAAACCCCTGAGGGAAAAAAACCTTCTTCCTTTCACAAAATTACAATGTCAGACACTTGACAAGCACAAACATAGAAATAAACATACACGTACAATACAAACGTACAACTTGACATACAACGTAAACGTACAACTTGACATACAACGTGAGAATTCAACGCAAGAACTCGCTCTAGCCTTAATATATATATGTCGGAAATATGTCGGAAGGAACATCCTCCAATTCCCACCAATAAGTTTTTCCTCCAATCAAAAGAAAACAAAATTCTTATTGGTGAATTAGCATTTTGGAGGATGCTCGTACGCTTGACCCTAAATGAGTCAGGAACAGGTGTATAGCGCACCGACCCAAACGTGGGTCTCTTTTGTGCGCTTATCTCTTATTTGTACAGACAAACAACAAGTCTGTGTCTTAGTTTTTCCCAATGAATCAAATTTAGAGATTTACGACACGAAAGATGCAATCTCGACGGAATATCTCAGACGGTTTAGATTTACGACATCCAATTTTAATGAACTTATCTTGCTGATCGTCAGCTGTGCGACCTTTTTCATATCGCTAAAGTATTGTAAACCTTTATTGTGCCTAAACAAACTTATTTACTTGATGGCCAGATGCACGGCCCTTTTTTTATCGGTAAATATTGTAAATCTTTCTTTTTGCTTAAACAGATTTACTTATTAATAATTACCAAATAATTTAATTATTTGATAATTATTTTCAAACTAATTAATAACTTAGTAATTCATCAATTTTTCTTCGAAAATTTAATTATTTCAGTAATTATAATTAGTAATTGGCCCAACCCTGCTCTAAATATACTGTTACATTCTTTAATTTTGAAAAGTTTGCTATTGAAGATAAACCTGGATTGTCAAAACGAGACAAAAACGAGATCTCATCTAAATCGCGTAGTTTCGATTCATAAAGATCCGTTTCTTAAAAGGTCAAGAATTCAGTCTAATAGACCATGTTGTAGAGTTGGCCTAAAGTTCCAATAAAGAAATTTCCTAAAATTAAATATTTATTCAAATCTTGATATTTCACTAAGATGTGACTAAAATATGATCATTTTAAAATCGCATTATCTGAACATAACTTTAAAATTTGTATTTTTTGTATCTCGTACGCACAACATTTTCATGCATCTGATTGCTCTCAACACTATGAAATATTCTGAAAATTTGAATAGTTTGATTCTAACTATGGATTATTAGAAAAAGACGAAAATGTGATCTCCTATTGATATTATTTGCACTAAAAAGTGACGAAAACATGATCATTTAGAGATGAATAGTCTTGGCGTTAAAATAATATGTGATCACATATTCATCATTTTATGATCACTTTCTGATCACGATATCGTCACTTTCTGATCGCGATATCGTCACTTTCTGATCACGATATCGTCACTTTCTGATCACGATATCGTCACTTTCTGATCACGATATCGTCACTTTCTGATCACGATATCGTCACTTTCTGATCACAATATGATAACAATAAAATCTCAATGTGATCAAAACGAACATAGTAATTTGTATTACATCGTAACAAATGTTAGTACGTTTTTTATCGAAAGTTATACTTCTTTATGAATTTCTAATGGTATATTGCTCTAAATATACTGGTACATTCTTTAATTTTGAAAAATATGCTATTGAAGATAATCCTGGATTGTCCAAACGAGACAAAAATCTGATCTCATCTAAATCGCGTAGTTTGGATTCATAAAGATCCGTTTCTTAAAAGATCAGGAATTCAGTCCAGTAGACCCTCTTGTAGAGTAGGCTTAAAATTCCTATAGAGAAATTTCCTAAAATGAAATATTCATTAAAATCTTGATATTTCACGAAGAAGTGACTAAAATATGATCATTTTAAAATCGCATTATCTGAATATAAAGTTAAATTTTGTATTTTTTGTATCTCGTACGCAAAACATGTTCATGAATCTGATTGCTCTCAACACTGTGAAATATTCTGAAAATTTGAATAGTTTGATTCTGACCGTGGATTATTAGAAAAAGACGAAAATGTGATCTCCTATTGATATTATTTGCACTAAAAAGTGACGAAAACGTGATCATTTCGAGATGAATAGTCTTGGCGTTAAAATTATATGTGATCATATGTTCATCATTTTCTGATCACGACATCGTCACTTTCTGATCATGATGTCGTCACTTTTTGATCACGATGTGAGAATAATAAAATCTCAATGTGATTAAAGCGACTACAGTAATTTGTAATACATCGTAACAAATTTTAGTACGTTTTTTATCGCAATTTTTAATTCTTCATGTATTTCTAATGGTTTATTGCTCTATATATTCTGGTACTTTCTTTAATTTACGGACAAAATTGTTATGCAGTTGATTGCTCTCAACTCTATGAAATATTTTCTATTATCAATTATTTGATGCTAGATCATTAGAAAAAGACGAATACTTCATTTCTAATTCGAGACTAAATTGTGATCACTTTAAAATCGCATATATTTTGATATGTTATTTTTATTTTTGATATGTCACTTTCTGTTGTCAAATACCTTGTTTTTCAATGGAATCGTGGTATAACATTTGATGACAAAAAAGTGATTACTGGTTAATTACCTTTGCTTTATATATTGTTGAATGCAAGCAAGCTATATAATTTTGATACAGCTTGCATTTTTTAAGGGTAAATTGTGTTTAAAATATCATTATACATTTTTGTATTATACGATAGTTTTTATGTTGTATTAGTTATATTATGTAGATGGTTTTTATGTATATAGTATTAGTTTCGTTATATATTATATAATCCGCTAAGTTTCGCTAGTTTGATTTCAGTGTTTTTAATATAAAACGTATAATGTTTACTTCGCATTCGTATAACATACATTGTATTACAAATCTCTAGGATCGTTCTGATTACTTTGTGATTCTATGGTGATCATAAAATGATCAAATTATGATCAAAATGTGATCACAGTATGATCATAATATGATCAAAAAATGATCAAAATGTGATCATATGTTTTTTTACTCGGGATGTTTCTTATGTGAACCAAATTTATTTTTGTACACCAATCGTTTCTTTTGTCTACCAAACAAAATTACGTATACTAATTATTTGTTAAGTGAACCAAATATTTTTTAGTACACCAATCATTCTTAT
>JABFOZ010000111.1:0-10303 GCA_022817625.1 Calliscelio sp. ZL-2020 | reverse complement strand
ATGATAACTACATTTCCAGCATTTTCAATTTCTGCAGTATCTAAATAATTTCTTTTAATAATTTTTCTTTTCAGCAAATTAATGAAACGAATAACATTAGTTGTTATTCTGATTAACTTTGGCCAAGAAGAGAATTTTGTCATCAATTCCCATTCTGTTTTAACGTTGTTTGTATTTACGCTCACGAGATTTTTATTTTCCATTTTTTCTCTGAGTCCTTGTTTTGTTTCCAAAGATATGTTTTGTTTTGGCCAGTTTTCTTCTTTTAATTTCAGCCACGATGGTCCTTGCAACCACAATGTTGACGTTGTCAATTCCTCTGTTGATATCCCTCGCGACGCGCAGTCAGCTGGGTTATCCTTTGACGTGACGTGCAACCATGTGGCATCGGGCAATGACGTCAGAATCTTTGACGTTCTGTTGGCCACTTCTGTCACCCATCGACAAGGTTGTTTTTTCAGCCAGCACAGAACAATGGTCGAATCTGTGAAACAATAAATTTTTTCTATCGGGATCTCGAAAAAATTCTTTATATTATTCATTGTTTCCGCCAATAGTACTGCTCCATTCAATTCGAGTATCGGAATTGATAATGTTTTAGTAGGAGCTATTCTTGTTTTTGCTATCACTAAATGTGATCTGATCCCACCTTCTTTATTTTTGATGCGAATATAAATCGCTGCAGCATAAGCTAATCTCGATGCATCTGAAAAGCCTATTAATTCCACATGATCCTCTTCAGGTTCATATTCAAACCATCTGGGAATTTTAAAGTCTTTTAAAAACGACCATTCTCTAATAAACTCATTCCATTCATTCAATGTTTCATTTGTTACATTTTCATCCCATTCTAATTTTTCAAGCCATTGAATTTGCATAAGAATCTTTGCTTTGATAATTATTGGTGCTATAAATCCTAATGGATCAAACAATTTTGCAATTTCCGAAAAAAGTTGTCTCTTTGTAATTTTTGAGACTTCAATTAACCTTTTTGGTTGAAAGAAAAAATAATCTTTTGCTGGATTCCATTGCAATCCCAAGACTTTTAATTCAGTCTCATCAAATAGAGAAATGTCGATTTGATGAGAGTGTTCTGTTTTTGTAATTTTATTTAAAATATCAGGAGAATTACTAGCCCATTTCCTCAAATTAAATCCCCCTCCTGATAATAAATTGCATATTTGTTTTTTCTTTTCAAAAAGTATTTCTGTTTTTGATGCACCAAAAATGACATCATCAACATAAATACTTTTTTCTAATATGTTCGAAGCGAGAGGCATTTGTTTACCTTCGCGCGCGTTGATTTCGTTCAGCACTCGCATCGCCAGATAAGGAGCGTTGACAGTGCCATACGTCACAGTGTGCAGCTGATAAGCGCGCACCGGTTCTGTGACGTCATCTCTCCAAAGTATGCATTGAAATTTCCGGTCATCTGGGTGTACCCAGATTTGACGGAACATTTTTTCAATGTCACCTATGAGCACGTATTTGTGCAATCGCCAGTTCATTAGAATTGATGTAATGTCTCGCTGTAATTTAGGCCCTGTGTACATTACATCATTTAATGACTTACCTGAACTTGTAACGCTTGATGCGTTAAAAACGACTCGCAATTTTGTCGTCATACTATCGTCGCGGAGTACCGCGCGATGTGGCAAAAATAAATTATTTTCAGCATCTTTTATATTTATTTCTGACATATGACCCATGTCAATATACTCAGAAATAAAATTTTTATACATTTGATATGCTTCTGGAATTTTTGTTAATTTTCTCTCAAGTCTTTCCAGTGACTTGAGAGCAAAATTAAATGATTTTCCCAGTGTTTTTTCTGGTTCATTTTCTTTAAATGGCAATTTAACAATAAATTTGCCATCTTCATTGCGTGTTACATTTTCTACAAAATGTTGTTCGCATAATTGATCTTCTTTTGATATCTCATTTTTAATTGAGACACTTTCTGTTTCCCAAAAACTTTTTATAGATCTGTCTAAATCACGCAACACATTTGCATGATTCACACAAATCTTTTTTTCTTTCGTTTCATTTTTTCCAGTAGTGCCGGACAAAATCCAGCCAAAAATTGTCAGTTGTGCAGTTGGTTCATCTTGTTCCTGTCTCAATCCAGGTAACAATAATTTCCCAAATATGTCTGCACCTATCAACATTTCAATTTTTCTTTCTGAACTTGGTTCAGGATCGGCTAAAGTTAGCTTTTTTAATTGAGTGTAATTTTTTGTGGTCATCCTCGGGGGGATATAGCTTGTAATTTCATTAATTACAAGCGCCTTGGTCTGAACAAAAGGTACTTTATTTTCCTTCTGCCCGATATATATATTAGCGCCTTTATTTATTTTAATTGTTTTCATATTTCCTCCGAGACCTGAAACCGATGCATTAATTTTATAAGTGGCTAAATTCAAATAATTTGCCACTGATTCGGAAATAAAAGTGGTTTCTGAACCTTGATCTAATAACGCTCTAACAACAATGGAATTACCATCCTCTGAAATGACTCGTACGAGCGCAGTGGCTAACAGTATCGTATTGCGCTCGATATCGTGCTCTGAGTTGAAGTGAGACGCAACTACTGTAGCTCGGTCTTCTCGCTCGCACTCGTCCGATTGCACTTCTTTATTTCGCTCGCTGTCATTTTGCGCGTTTGTTGTGACATGTGAGCTTTTATATAATTTTTTGTACTGAATCGCTTTAGGATCTTTGAAATGCATAATCGTATTATGCCGCTTATCGCAAATTTTACAATTAAATTTGCTTTTACATTTTGATGCTTCATGACCTTTGTTGAAGCAATTTCCACAAATTTCATTAGCCATGATAAAATCATAGCGCGCTTGATCGTCGCACTCCTTAAATTTGGAGCAAGTAAACAATGGATGTTTATATTTGCAAAAATAACAATTTACATTTGAATTCGAACTTTTATTATTGTTATTGAAAATCTTGTTGGTGTTATTGAAAGTTGAATTATGAGTCTTTACCATTTGTTTATTTGCTTCAAATTTTTCCTTTATGACCTGTAACGTACAAATTTTCTTTTCTAGAAATTTATTGAGTTTATCATAACTGGGAAACTCTTTTGTATCGCCTAAAGAGTTTTCCCATTCTTTTGCCAATTTCTGATCAAAATTTTTCGTGATTAAATATACAATTAAATAGTCCCATTGTTCAACAGGACATTTTTGCTTTTTCAAAGCCGCTAAAGTTTGATTGACAGTTGTAACTGTCTCTTTTAAACTAGATAATCTTTCTGTAGAAACAGAAGGTAAATTAAACAATTTCGCAAAATAAGCATTCAAAATCACTCTTTCATTATCATATCGCGTTCGCAACGTACTCCATGCAATTTCAAAATTCGCATCAACAATATCTAAGTTCGAAATTAAAGACAAAGGCTCGTTTTCCAGACAAAGATTTAAATATTGTAACTTTTGCGCGTCTGATAAATTATCATTTGTTTTTATTGTTGTGGTAAATAAGTCTGAAAAGTGAGCCCATTTCTTGTAATCTCCTGAAAATTTTGGTAAATCAATTTTTGGAAGATTGATTTGTAAATTATTATTCGAGCTGTTTGTATTTGTATGTAGGGTCGAGTGTCCAATAGGTGAACTTATTGACGCTGGTGTCTTTGACCCTATTTCTTCGTTTAAGAAATCATATGCTTCCTCAAATTGGATTGAGGCGACCGCAAAATGATTTTCTTTAAAATACGTGAGCTCTTTTTTAATGTCCTCAGTATATGAGGTCGACAGTATGGCATGTTGCCGTTTCGTCTCTTGCCATACTGTTTTGAGATGCTCAATTCTTCCTTTTAACACATGTAATGTTAACTTATCTTTGCCCCTTTTTTGTAGTTTCTCCTGGCAGGTCGCAATGTAGTGCAGGTTTTCTTGCAGCTCCATGGCCAGGGTCTCCAGGCTCGGCGTGGTGACGTCAGCTGATGTGCTCGTCATCCTTCCTTCCTTCTCTGGTTCCTGTTGTTACCGATGGCACTGTCTCACTTCACCTTGTAGCACTGTTCTCTCTCGCGACCGTTAACTTTGAACTCTCGCGTTAGAGTTTCTTCACGCGCGTTGAATTTATTTCGTGCGCGTTACACTTTTTCCGTTAAGTTCGAACTTTTGTTTGAACTTTTTCTGTATCCTGCGTTCGAAGGACCAATTTTGTTAGTGTGTATCACTAACAATTGTTATTTGTTCAAGGTTGCTGGTTACCTTAAATAAAGTGTATCTTAACAGTGAATGTTTTTTGTTTGTTTTTTATTTATTAACACTAAAGGGTCGGGCGTTGACCAGTCGAAACTGGAACACCGGGATACAAGTTGATAAGTGAGTTGTAACTCACTTAACAACCATAAGGGTATAAATTTACAAAAAGGGTCATTGACCTTTTGTACCTTTTGCCGTTTGTCACTCAATGAACATGCACAGCAAGTTCATCGAGTTTCACTCACCACACTTCGTTGTACAAAAACCAAATTAGACGCGTAAACGCGCGTACGATTGAGACGCGGCAATAAACGCACGAACCGATAACTTGTTTCGCGCGCGTGTCAGCTGTTCGCGAGCTAACCGTTTGATCGAACGTTGCGTACTGAATTTTTCGGCGTTCGCGCGGCGATAAGGCTTATCGCACCTTACTCATACATCTTTACGCGCAACATACAATCTCAAACAAATACAATCGCGCCGATTCCAACTGTCTTTTCGAATAAAGACAGGAATTCTCGTTTGGTTTTTCCGACGAATTTGGTATTAACCAAACAAACCGCCCCCTCATTCCGAAGGGTGGATTAACAATCTTTAGTTTGTATAGCCGCGAACAAAAATCGTCTCAATGACGTTACAAAAAAACGACGTTACAAACTTATATACTCTCTGATTTTACATAACGCGCGTATATAAAAAAATGGTCTCAGCGACATAAAAAAAACGCGACCTTCCCGACTCAACCGTGTGCATTATAAAACAATAAAACAATAAAACAATAAAATAATATAAAAGAATAAAAAAAACTCAGTTCTCCTGCTCTCTCTCCGCCTTCGGGATAACGCGTGGCAGGTTCGCCAACCATCTTGCCACCTTATCCTTCACTTCCCGGTTTTCGCCTTTCCTCTGTTTTGGCGCCGGAAACATGAAGGCATCATCCCAGTTTAGCTTCCCTGGCACGTTAATCGGTTCTGAAAGCAGTCCCCTTTCCTTGGCTATTCCCTTACCTGGGACCCAACCTTGCCAAGACATTGTCCTGAAAACATTGAACAACAATATATTTCCTGTTGTTATTTTATTCATTCATTCTTCATTCATTCCAAGTTTTTTTTTTTTTTTTGTAACTAATTTATTTTACTCATACGCGTGTGTTGCTCTCGCTTTTCCTGCAGTTGTTTTTGGTCGTCAAAAACAATTAGCGAAAGCCTTCCCGCCGTATTCCACCTCAGGGTGTACCGTCCTTCTGCGGTGTAGACCCGGTATCTCCTGCTTCTTTTTGGTATGTGCGCCGGAACCTCCAGGGTTGTTTCCGGTAGCACTATTTTTATAGTCTCTTCCGCTGTTTGTGATGGTGGCGGTGTCTCCTTTTCTACTTCCTTTTCTTTCTCTATCGCCTCAGAGTTCCTATTTCTCATCCTTTTTCTGATGGTTTCCTCGTCCAGTTCCACTTTTCTTTTTCGGTTGTCCTCAGTTGACACTGAGGGCAGAACCTTTTCTCGGTCGAGACACATCTCTCGGGTTTTCTCCAGACATTTGTGGAACAGTTGCTGGAATTCGGCCTCGTTCTTCACTTCCATGCTCCTTTTTGAGGTGATCAGGTTTTAAACCTTCCTCAAAAAGGATTTTTAATCAATGTTCGTCCTTTACTCCTTTTATTTTATTATATATCTATTTTTTGTTTATATTTTTCATCATTCGTTCTTGTTCACTTTCATCCTCACATTCAAACATTCAAAATTTCGAAAACAAATTCAAATCATTCATTATTCCGTTTAATTGTTTTTTAACTCGAATATGTATTTTTTCCAAACTTACAGTTGATTTGGTACACGTGGTCGTCCTTTCTTAACACTGGTCTGCTTGTTCCCCAGGTTTACGTTGTACTAATTTTATTTCTATTTTTCGAAACTTACCAACGTGTCTCTTTCCCTTAATAATATTATTACTCTATTGTTTTTCGCGTGTAATCGATACTTCATTTGTGTTGATTGGCAATCGACACACCTGTGTTATTGACCGCATGAAATTTGACTTAGCCGTCTTGATTTTAATTACTCGAATATTATTATCTTGGCCTGGGAAAACATCGATGACCCGGCCTAATTCCCATTTATTCGGTGGGTTATTAGGTGATTTTAATAAAACTAAATCTCCCTTTTTAATTTGCTCCTTTATGGTTTTCCACTTATATCTTTTCTGCAAATAAATCAAATACTCATGTGACCATCTTTTCCAAAATTGTTGTGTTATTTTTTGCACCATTTCCCATCTTTTCAGATGTTCCATTTTTATATCACTTAATGGTGCATTTGGAATGGCATTCATGTATGTGCCAATCAGAAAATGACTTGGTGTTAATACATCTAAGTCATCAATATCATCACTCATTCTCGTTAATGGTCTTGAATTTAAACTTGCTTCTATTTTGCATAATATGGTGTTCATCTCTTCACCTGTGGGCAGAAAATTTCCCATGATTCTTTTTAAATGGTGTTTCATTGATTTAACACCTGCTTCCTGACTGCCATTGTGATGAGGTGATGCTGGCGGGTGATAGTGCCACTTGATTCCTTTATTGGAACATGTTTCTTTTGTTTCTTTGGAGTTGTACATCTCTTTGACCACTTTCTTCAACTCTTTATCCGCCCCCACAAACGTCTTTCCGTTATCACTGAAAATCCTGGAAGGAACACCTCTCCTTGCCACAAAACGGTCCAGCGCTGCGAGAAATGCCTTGGAAGAGTAATCATGTACTAATTCCAGATGTATTGCTCTAGTAGCGTAGCAAATAAATACTGCTACCCATGCCTTATGAGTCTTTTGTCCTCTTCCTGCAGCATTTCTAATGGCATATGGTCCACAATAATCCACCCCCATATTGGAGAATGGTCTGGCTGGACGGCACCTTTGTGGTATCAAATCATTCATTAATTGTTGTGGGACTTCCGCTCTCTGCTTTACACAGTCCACACAATTTCTAATAATTGCTCTCAATGAGTTTCTTCCTCTTATAATCCAGAATCTTTCTCTCACCATCCTCATTGATAATAAGATTCCTCCATGTAATGTGTTAATATGACTTTGCCTAAGTATCAAGTCTGACACATAACATTTTGGCAATATAATAGGAAACTTTTGATTTTCGTTTAGTGTCGAATATTTCAGTCGACCACCTACTCTCAACAATCCTTCTTGATCAACAAATGGATTTAAAGTCAGCAACGTTGAGTTTGTTGCTATCGTTTTTGATTTAGTCAGCATTTTTATTTCTTTTTCATAGTGACTATTTTGAATATATTTGATAACTGCATTTCCAGCATTTTCAATTTCTGTAATATCTAGATAATTACGTTTCTCAACCTTTTTCTTTAATAAATTAATAAATCGAATAACATATGCTGTTATTCTGACTAATTTTGGCCAAGAAGAGAATTTAGTCATTAATTCCCATTCTGTTTTAATGTTGTTTGTATTTACGCTCACGAGATTTTTATTTTCTATTTTTTCTCTGAGTCCTTGTTTTGTTTCCCAAGAAATATTTTGTTTCGGCCAGTTTTCTTCTTTTAATTTGAGCCATGATGGTCCTTGCAACCACATTGTTGACGTTGTCAATTCCTCTGTTGATATCCCCCGCGAGGCGCAGTCAGCTGGGTTATCTTTTGACGTGACGTGCAACCATGTGGCATCGGGCAATGACGTCAGAATCTTTGACGTTCTGTTGGCCACCTCTGTCACCCATCGACAAGGTTGTTTCTTTAGCCAGCACAGAGCAATGGTCGAATCGGTGAAACAATATATTTTTTCTATCGGGATCTCGAAGAAATTCTTTATGTTATTCATTGTTTCTGCCAATAATACTGCTCCATTCAATTCAAGTGTAGGAATTGATAATGTTTTTGTAGGAGATATTCTCGTTTTTGATATCACTAAATGTGATCTAATCACACCTTCTCTATTTTTGATGCGGATGTAAACCGCTGCAGCATAAGCTAATCTCGATGCATCTGAAAAGCCTATTAATTCCACTTGATCATGTTCAGGTTCATATTCGAACCATCTGGGAATTTTAAAATCTTTTAAAAACGACCATTCTCGAATAAACGCATTCCATTCATTCAACGTTTCATTTCTAAACTTTTCATCCCATTCTAACTTCTCAAGCCATTGAATTTGCATCAGGATCTTTGCTTTTATAATTATCGGTGCTATAAATCCCAATGGATCAAACAATTTTGCTATTTCCGAAAAAAGTTGTCTTTTTGTAATTTTTGAAACTTCATTTAATTTTTTCGGTTGAAAGAAAAAATAATCTTTTGCTGGATTCCATTGCAATCCCAAGACTTTTAATTCTGTCTCATCAAATAGAGAAATATCGATTTGATGGGAATGTTCAGTTTTTGTAATTTTGTTTAAAATATCAGGAGAATTACTAGCCCATTTCCTCAGATTAAATCCTCCTCCTGATAATAAATTGCATATTTGTTTTTTCTTTTCAAAAAGTATTTCTATTTTTGATGCACCAAAAATGACATCATCAACATAAATACTTTTTTCTAATATGTTCGAAGCGAGCGGCATTTGTTTACCTTCTCGCGCATTTATTTCTTTTAATACTCGCATCGCTAGATAAGGAGCATTAACTGTTCCGTACGTCACTGTGTGCAGCTGATAAGCTCGCACCGGTTTGGTGACGTCATCTCTCCAAAGGATACACTGAAATTTCCGGTCATCTGGGTGTACCCAGATTTGACGGAACATTTTCTCAATGTCACCTATGAGTACGTATTTGTGCAATCTCCAATTCATTAAAATAGATGTAATGTCCTTTTGTAATTTCGGCCCTGTGTACATTACATCATTTAATGACTTACCAGAGCTTGTAACGCTGGATGCATTAAAAACGACTCTTAATTTTGTCGTCATACTGTCGTCGCGGAGTACCGCGCGATGTGGCAAAAATAAATAATTTTCAGCATCCTTTATGTTTATTTCTGACATATGACCCATGTCAATATACTCAGAAATAAAGTCTCTATACATTTGATATGCTTCCGGGATTTTTATTAATTTTCTCTCAAGTCTTTCCAGTGACTTGAGGGCAAAATTAAATGATTTTCCCAGTGTTTTTTCAGGTTCATTTTCTCTGAATGGCAATTTAACAGTAAATTTGCCATTTTCATTGCGTGTTACATTTTCTACAAAATGTTGTTCGCATAGTTGATCTTCTTCTGAAATCTCATTTTTATTTGAGACACTTTCTGTTTCCCAAAATCTTTTTATGGTTTTGTCTAAATCACGTAACACACTTGCATGATTTACACAAACTTTTATCTCTTTTGTTTCATTTTTTCCAGTTGCGCCTGACAAAATCCATCCAAAGATTGTCAGTTGTGCAGTTGGTTCATCTTGTTCCTGTCTCAATCCAGGTAATAGCAGTTTTCCAAATATATCTGCACCTATTAACATCTCAATTTTTCTTTCGGAACTTGGTTCAGGATCAGCTAAAGTTAGTTCTTTTAATTGTTTGTAATCTTTTATGGTCATCCTCGGAGGGATATAACTTGTAATTTCATTAATTACAAGTGCCTTGGTCTGGGCAAAAGGTACTTTATTTTCCTTCTGTCCGATAAGTATGTTCGCGCCTTTATTAATTTTAATCGTTTTTGAACTGCCTCCGAGTCCGGAAACTGCTGCATTAATTTTATATGTTGCTAAATTTAAGCAATTTGCCACTGATTCAGAAATAAAGGTGGTTTCTGATCCTTGGTCTAATAACGCTCTAATGACAATGGAGTTACCATTATCAGAAATAACTCGTACGAGTGCAGTGGTTAACAGTATCGTATTGCGCTCGATATCATTCCCTGAGTTAAAGTGAGACGCAACTACTGTAGCTCGGTTTTCTCGCTCGCACTCGTTCGATCGTGTATCTGCTTTATTTTGTTCGCTGTCATCTTGCACGTTTGTTGTGACATACGAACTTTTATATACCTTTTTGTACTGGATCGCTTTTGGATCCTTAAAATGCATAATCGTATTATGCCGCTTATCGCAAATTTTACAATTAAATTTGCTTT
>JABFOZ010000110.1:0-10327 GCA_022817625.1 Calliscelio sp. ZL-2020 | reverse complement strand
ATCATAAAAAAGGATAGAGAGAATCCTATTCCTCTTCTAGTTGCGTAGTTGCGGTCTTGCGGTATTGTGTTCGAGGCATTACAGACTTTGTGGTTCTAGCCTGACAGCTGAGAGATAAACACATGTCAATGTATCTGATTTTTATAATAAATAATTAATATATATTGACGTAAAACTGTATTGGCGTACAATTGGGTGAATCCAGGCAACTGTGACCCTTGTTTTATTTAACCATTAAAGCTAGCAACAACATAAACATAATTAATTGTTCGAATAAGTTTGTTTTGATTTCGACTAATTTTTCTTGTAGCTATTGATAGATGTGTAAGTAGTAGTTTTTGCTATATATATTATTTTCTTATCTAGGTTTAAAAAGTTAGTAATAAATTGCTCCAAGGTCTGTATAGAATTTTGGTTAGATTATTTGTCTTACAAATAATTAGTATTTTAACCTACAATATTATATACAGAATCTTGTTGTAGCACTAATATTGCTCCAAGATATATTCTTGTTGAAGCATTAAATATTGCTCCAAGATATTTATTTAGTATATTCTTGTTGAAGCATTATAAAACATTGCTCCAAGATATTTAGTAGATCTTGTTGAAGCATATGAAAAATACAAATTCTTGTAGTAGCATTAAGAATTGCTCCAAGATCTTTACAATTTCGCAATTTCAATAAAAATCATTTTAAATTATATATTTATATGATTATTTGAATCCTTTCATTTTAGGTGCACAATTTAAACATTTGCATAGCAGGAGAAAACAATAGATTTATTCCTTAGTTTTTATTTAATTGTATAGAAAATGGAGGAATTTTATTACAGTAATATGGAAGAAGAAGATATTAATGATATTTTAAATAATATAGAACTGACAGAAATGCATATTCACCTATTTATGTTTATGATGGAAAAAGTATCTAACTTTAAACCGCAAGCAACACGTATGTGGATGGATCCGTCATTCATTCAACCTGTACCTCAAGGTTCAGATTATATACAAATTTTGTATACCCCTGGTCATTTTGTGTGCTGTTATTATGATGGGAAATCAGTTTTTATTTATGATTCGATAAACGCCGGTAAACTGACAAAAGAATTACAAATTTGTTTAAGAAATCTTTTCCCTTATATTGACATGAAAACTGTTAAATTTCCAAAAGTACAATTTCAAAATAATTCAATTGATTGTGGAGTTTATTCTATTGCTTTTGCTGTTTCACTTTTGTTTGGTATTAAGCCGGAAAAAGTTAAATATGACCGTAAATTATTGCGCCCACATTTGCTTCAAATGTTCAAAACATTAACTATTGAACATTTTCCACAAAATTCTCAATTTGATGTTCTAAAAATTGTTCCTTTGAATGTAGCTTTACATCGAAGATCCGAAGCTTTAAGAATTCGTTCTAAAAGATATCACGAAAAAACAACATTTATAGAAAAAAACAGTGTTAATACGCAAAAACATGCCAAATTATCAGACTATGATACACAGTTTCCAAGTTTGCCATCTGTTACTAATCAAGTCGTTCGCACACAGACAGACCGTAATTATTACAATGGCAATAGAAATAAAGTATCATTATTGAAATCTGCAAAAAATACTTCCAAAGAGAGTATCATTAGTTCCAAAGACAGCAAAAATAGGAACAGTAATATTACAAATTTTGAAATGAATAATCATCAGTCAAGCAAACAGTCGCATTCTATAATATGTGATGTTACAGAATCACCTATTTTAACCATTCCACTATCTCGTGAGAATAATAATGATTTACGTCAAGAACAATCTGCACCTATGAAAGAAGTAGTCCAATTTGATGATGGCAGTTATAATAATAATAAATCTTTTATTTCAACCATTCCAATACTTTCCCAAAATATTATTTTCGAACAATCTACACCAATGAACAAATCTTACAAAATGTATGAAGATACCCCTAATATGTCATTCGTTAGTCAGAATATTATTATTACATGCCAGGAACAATCTACACCTACGAAAAAAATACATGAAGAACACATGAAGCAGTCAAATGTAATTGTTGAATCGATACCTTCAGAAGATATGAAGGCAAAGGGTGAACCGAAATTGAATTATGATATTGAAAATAAACTCGTTATTTCCAATTCTTTTGGTAAGGCTTTTAATATTTCTAAGAATAAGCAATCTATCAATAACACTGTGGATAATAATAATAGTAAAATGAAAGGAAATTTAATAACAGTAGAAAATCAGAATAATGATACACATATAGATAAACAAAATAATAATCGTACATGGCAAGGTTTAAAAAGACTTCCATTACAAAATTTAGATGAAATAAGTAAACAATCTATTTTAGAGAATAAATGGATTGGTGATAAACATATGATAGTATTCACCTCAATGATGCAAAATTTAACATCATATTTACCATATGATACATTAATTTTACAAAAACCGGAAAAAGTAAGACCAGTTCCATTAGGACAATGTCATATCCAAATAATGCACGGTACTAATCATTGGATTTGTACATTCTACGATACACATTCACTATATGTATATGATTCTTTAAATTTAAGATATATAACAAATGAACAAAAAATATGTATTCGAAGACTGTATCCAGACTTAAATGATAATTCCATTCTTTATGTTAATGTACAACAACAGCCTAATAATGACGATTGTGGAATTTTTGCAATTGCATTTGCTGTTTCCCTTATATTAGGAGTTGATCCAAGTACTATCACATATACTCATTCATTAATGCGAACTCATTTATTAAAAATTTTAGAACAGCATTTAATTGAACATTTTCCAGTTAGAAATCAACTTTTGCCCAACCTTGTAAGCAGTCAAGGAGACGCAGGAAAAAATATAGATTTTAAAACACATTCCACTGAATGTAATGATATCTGTTCACTTAATTCTAAATCATCATTATCTAATAAAAAAACTGAAATTTTATCATTAAATGAATTTAAAAGAGAAAGTAAAAAGCGAAGAAATATATTTACCTGTCCTGAAAATACAGATATAAAAAAATAAAAACTGACAATATTAATATTGCATCAAAAAATGAAATAAAAAACTGTAATATAAATAAAAACCGCTGTAAAGCCAGAAAATATTATAATAATAATAAAGATGCCATTCTTGCCAAAAGGAAGAACCTATACGAAATTAAAAAGGGAATGATTTTGTTAGGTCGAAAACTTAAATACAATAAAAATATTCCTATTTTATCTACTTTTAAAATTCGTGAAATGTCAGAAATTCATATCAAGAATCTTTCAAGCAAATTAAATTTAGCAACAGATGTCGACAATCGAATGGAAGCTGAAAAACTAATTAAATGGTGCATGATAGGTCGAAAGAATAATGTTTGCCGTTTAAATAGGACATTGAAAACTTTAACTCAAAAATCTGAAGCACATCTTTTAAAAGTGCAGGCCTGCAAAATTGATGATATACAAGACAAAATTAGTGCATTATGTGGAATATCTAAACATAATGTAACATCTGAAGCGTATTTTATGGACACTGCTTATAATCAGGAATATTTATCTTCTAGAAACTTACAAAAAATACATCAAATTGATTGTAAAGATAGCATAAAAATGCATGTGCAAGGAATAAATGAAGACGTGTTGCTAACTAAATGGAATTGTAATTCGTTAAATCTAAACGCAAAAGAATCTTTACAAAAGCTTGCATTTAATTCATCAGGACAAGTAGTGAATTTGTTGCCTTTGCTAGCACAAAAAAAAAATAGTACTAAGTCATGGGTATGTGATGAAATAACGTGCAAGATATATGATGAAAAATTAATACAACATTATGAAGACTTTTTAACATCAATAAAAGATATTTCTTTTAAGAATATCAATGCATTTATTGACAATTTGAACAAATGTAAACTTCCTCATTCTAATCCAGCAAGATTTGGTCATCCGTACAGTTGTTATGTTGACTTTAATTCGTGCAATTCAATATTTATTTCAACATTAATTTTATCACCACACTTCCCAAACGTTAGATATATTAAAAAATTAGTATATGTAATTATTAAATTAGTAGAAAAAATAAATAAAATGGACGTAGCTTTAAAAGATGCAGACTTAAATTTTCTGCAACAAGAATGTCTTGATATTAAAGAGAATTTAAAGTCTTCTGAACATGACAACAAGGAAATTGAACTTGATGAAGATAAGATAAAATCCATTTATTCAACAGCATTTAAAATTTTTAATACCAAGTCCATGGATGTTCCAATTTATGCATGCGTATCATGTGAAAAATTATGCTATAAAAGAAATATTAATATCATAAGTAAATTAAGGAAACCGTTGGATATGAAACCTTGGTTAGATTTAATGAAGTACGTTAATGAATTAGAAATAGATAATGATTATGTTTGTAATTATTGTTTATTAACTTTCCGTCAATATAAAATTCCTCCTACGTGTATTCTCAATAATTTAATTGTCAAACCTCAACCAAATGAAATATCAATTTTAAATAATGTTGAAAAAATGTTAGTTCAAAGAGCAAAAGCTTTTTAAGTCGTTCAGCGAATGCAACCAGTTTCTAATAAGAATTTACCGTACAAACGTATGGTGCCAAAAGTTAAAGGTCGAACGTTTCACTTACCTTTACCTACTGAAGAAACAATGAAGAGAATATGCCCCCCCCCCACTGAACCTATAAATCCTAATCTCGAATTTTATATTTTAGTACGAAGTATTCCGAATAAATCTAATGCTATATGGGAAGAATTAGTAGATATAAATAAAGTTTTTAAAGCACTCTTGTGGTTAAAAAGAAACAATCCAGAATATAAAGAAATATCATTACCAGAAAATACTTTAAATTTATTAGACAAAATAAAAATTGACGAGTTTATTTGTGATAATTTAAACATTGAAAACAAAAGTGAAAATGGCAGTGATTTAGAAAATGACAATGGAAATGATACCGATGATAGAATTCAAAATGACAAAGAAGAAGAGAATCTCAGAAGAGCAATGCTGACTCAAAAATATCCCTCAGATGATTTCTACGATCAATTTACAATTTATCCAATTAACGAAAAAAGAATTAATGAAACTTCGACGAATCTGTATCAAATGTTGAAAGTGCATGATAAACCGTTAGATAATAGGTTGAAATCTTTGGATTTATTATGCTTCCCAGATTTATATCCGTATGGAGAAAGTGGACAGAATGCTGACCGCCCTATTCGATTAACAGATTTTGAATTTATAAAATGTAAATTAATGTCAAGACATTCTCAATTTCGTCGCAATATACAATATTTGTTTTTTTTACTAAATGATAATAATATACGTCAACTAAAAGCTGGAATTTATCATAAAATGAATATTACTAATCCGCGAGAAAAATTCACTGCAGGCACATATTTAGATTTACTTTCTAAAGAGCAATTAGAGACTAACTTAAATACTATATTTGCAAGGCTTCGTAATACAGATCAATTTTGGAAAATACCAAGAGCTAATTTAGGTTGCATGGTTGATAATTATGGTCCTGCAACATGGTTTTTGACATTAAGTCCAGCAGAGTGGTTATGGAGCGATTTAAAAGCGTATATTCGTGAAGTCAACAAACCTGAAATGGATAATATTCCAGCAGAAGAATTAATTGCAGTTGATCCTGTATCAGTATCAAGATTCATTGATAATAAATTTCATGCTATTCTTGACTTTCTTTGCTCATCTGATAATCCTCCTTTAGGGAAAATTACTCATTACTTCTGGAGACGTGAATACCAAAGTAGAGGAACTCAACATTTTCATTTATTATTATGGGTAGAAAATGCACCTATTCTCGGTGAGTCATCTAATGAAGAAGTTGCAGATTTTATATTAAAACACATTACATGTAGAATACCAGATCAATCGGTTTCACCTACATTATTTGAACGCGTCAATTCTCATCAAAAGCATAATCATAATTCGTATTGTCGTCGAAATAAGAAAACAAAAACAGGATTTACTAAAGTCTGCAGATTTGGTTTTCCTCGAACAGTAACAGACAAATTAATATTAAGGGATCCTGTAACTTCTGTTGCAGGTAGAAAAACATTAAAAAGTAAAAGTAGATTATATGATTTACCAAGAAACGAAGAAGAAATATCAATTAATGATTACAATCCAATCATATTAAGTGCCTGGGAAGGAAACATGGATATTCAATTTTGTGGGGAAAAATCTAAAGTTATTACTTGGTATATTACTAAATATGAAACAAAGGCCGAAAAGAGTAATATTGCTCAAGAAGATTTTAAGGCCATTGATTCGTCATCTTCTTTGGGTAGTCGATTATGGAACTTTTCACTTCGATCACTAACTAATAGAGAATGTGGAGCGTTAGAAGCTGCTGATAGTCTATTAGGAGTTTCACTACATGGCACAGATCCTAAAACTACAGTAAAATGGGTTAATGTCAATGAAATAAGAAACAAAAAATTAAAAAGTCGACGTGAAATCGAACTTTTAGATGAGGAGTCAACCAATATTTTCTGTCCTAGCATGGTTGATGATTTCTATCCACAACGTCCTGCTAAATTAGAATCTTATTGCCTATATGACTTTATAAAATGGTTTGATTACACTAAAATTAAACCTAAGGATGCTTCTATTCAATGTTATACCTTATCAAACGGTAGTTTTCTTAAAAAACGTAATAATCCCTGTCTTGTAAATCATTATAAGTATAATGTCAATATACAGCCTGAGAAATATTATCACGAGTTATTAATTTTATTCAAACCTTGGAGAAGTATTGAAGATTTAAAGGGTGGATATTTAACGTATGCAGAATCATTTAAAAGTTTACAGCACAGTTTGCCAAATGCAATGCAATATCATGAAAAGTTAAGTGAAATTCAGAATGCTTTCGATCATGTTCAAAATTTAATTGAAAATAAAATCAAAGAATTTCAAAAAGACTCCGAAGAATTCGATGCTTCTTTAGAATGTCTTCCCATTGAAGCTGATGAGGCAATGAAAGATTTTAAAAATATTGATGATAACATAGAAAATGTTGATATTTCCCAAATGATTTCTAAACTAAATCAAGATCAGAGACGTATTTTTGATTTAGTTACAAACTGTTTATCTAGTAATAATGAAATTTTAAGACTTTATGTTAGCGGTGAAGGAGGGACCGGCAAAAGCTTTCTTATACACGTTATTAGGTGTTGGGTTAAACAAGAATTGCATAAACGTGTTGCTATTACTGCTCCAACAGGCATAGCCGCATATAATATTCAAGGTTTAACAATACACAGACTTTTTCAATTACCTGTTGAACACGGTGGTACTCCTAAGTATAGACCATTATCAGACCTAGCACTAAAAACATTAAGAGAAGAATTGAAAGAAACAAATTTAATTATTATTGATGAAATTTCAATGATATCTAATGTAATGTTTATGTACATTAATCTTCGATTATGTGATATTTTCAATACTACAGATGAAAGTAATGGATGGTTTGGGAGAAAACATATTATTTTATTTGGTGATTTATTGCAACTTCCGCCAGTTCGTGATAATCCGACATATGTAAAACTTACTTCAAATGAAATTAATAAATATTTAGCTTCATTTGGAAACTTTGACTTGTGGAAAAATTTATTTCAGTATGATGAATTAACCATAAATATGAGACAAAAGGACGACTTAATTTATTCAGACATGCTTTCTCGAATTCGTATTGGCTTTCTCAACAATAATGACTTAAAAATGCTAAATACTAGAAAAATAATATTTAAAAGTTCGGATTGTCGTGGTAAATTGCTAGAGCTATGTAACTTTATTGATACATTGACATCTGACACGGTTTGTTTACTGCCAACGCGATATATGTGTGAAACTTTAAATAATGAAATGTTATCACGCCTACCATGTGATGAAATAAATTTATTTGCTTACGATGCACTAGACTGTCCTAATTATTTGAAGAAAAAAGTTAAAAAAGCTTTAGAAACTGATGATGAAGACTGTTCACGATCAGGAGGACTGCCAAAAGTTATTAAAATTAAAATTGGTGCAAAAGTAATGTTAACAAGAAATATAGATGTAACACAAGGATTAGTAAACGGTACGATTGGAATTGTTAAAAGCGTCGCAAGAAATATTGACGATAAAAATGATATTCAACAAATAACAATCTGCTTGTCAGATGGAGCTGAACGTAAAATTGAACGGGTCAGCGTTAAATTCGAATTAATTAACAGAGCATATGTTACAAGAAAACAATTTCCTTTATGCTTAAGTTATGCTATTACTATTCATAAATCTCAAGGAATAAGTTTGAAATCCGCTGTTGTTGAAGCAGGAAATAATATGTTTGCCTTTGGTTAGGTTTACGTTGCATTATCGAGAGTTACTTCTATCGAAGGTGTACATCTGATTAATTTCGATCCTTGTTCAATAAAAAGTAATGCAGAAGCACTACACGAATATAATCGATTACAAGAGAAATCAAATATACCGCTTATAAATGTCAATGAAATTAATAATAATTTCAATAAAGTGTTTGACAATCAATGGATTCTATCAAAGCAATTAATAAATTGCCAGAATTTTAAAAACTCAATAGATATACCTAAAGTATGTGAGAATGCTCTACGAGGATTAAAAAATAATGATAAAAAATCATGCTATGCTAATTCAGTAATGCAGTGTATATTTAATTGTAATTTCTTTAAGAAAGAAATATTGAAATTATCAAAGGACCATATATTATTCCAATCTTTTAAAAACTACATACATTCAGATAAAACTAGAGATGTTGACTTACTAGCTATTAGAAATTTTGCACATAAAAACTATGTGCAATTATTGCAACAAGATGCTGCAAAATTTGCAAATGATCTTTTGTCGAATGTAGATTGTTTGTTTAACAAGATTAAGAATACAAATCGTTATACTATAGCATGTTCCAATAATACCTGTAATTATGTAACGAATCATGAAAAAGATCATATAATATTTACGTTACCTATTAGAAATTTAAAAAACAATAGTTTAGATCTTCAAGAACTTATAGATCAAAATTTAGTCAAAAAGGATCGTGTCGAAGGTAGATGTGAAGAATGTGGACATAATTATTTATTATATAAAACAGAACTTGTTTCTATAGGAAAAATTTTCATTGCGCAAATTGAATTATTTGAAAAAAATAATAATAAGATTGTATCAAGTAAAATTATTGATAAGTATTGTATAAAAGGAGTGTCTACTGGTAAATATAATATAAAAAGTAAAAAATTTATGGTTAATGCTGCTATATTCCATCATGGAGAATCCATAGACGAAGGCCATTTCACTAGTATGATTAGAGTAGATAAAAAGTGGATAGAAGCAAATGATTCTTCTATTATGAAAAAAAATTGGCCAAGGAATTCTAAAAATGTATATATATTATTATTAGAAGGAATATAAATGGTTGGCTTATAATTAAGCAGATATTACATATATATTAGTTGACAAATATTTTTTCAACACAATGAAATTGTTTTTTGGAACTTAAACACTCCAACACAAAGTTTTGTTTAATACTAACAAAACTAATATTGTTCTTTTATATTTTAATATAACAATTGGTCAACGTGGATCATTTCTGTCTGAAGAATAAAGACACTAAAGTGCGGCTTCTGTACTCAAGTCAAAGATACTGAAGAAAGGTTGACCAACTGAGGATTAGTATTTATTAGTATTTGCTTTACCTATTAAAAATCTAAGAAAAAACAAATAGAAATTTGGTAACAAATTTCAATAAAACAAGTCACATTGATATACAACTTAAAAGTATATACATATACAAACGTCTAGAATCTCAAAAATATAAAGAAAATTCTATTGGCGTATTCGAGCACAAACATTTTAAAATAATAATAATGGACGGACTTATGTAAACTGAATTGTCTGTTCTTTATTATTTTTTTTAAATGTTTCTACTCGAATACGCCATATAAAAGCCATATTTAAGATTACTTACAATTTTTTTATTGACATCAATAACAATAATGAATGAATAATATCTGAAACCATTGCAAAAGTTTCTCTGATTTTTATAGATAAGAAAAAAAATGACATAAGAAACCCAAAAAAACAATAACATTGTAAATCTCTGATTATATATATATATATATCTGAAACCATTACAAAAGTTTCTCCGATTATATATAACAAAAATAAATGATATAAGAAACCCAAAAAAAAACAATGACATTGTAAAGGTTCGGCATGAGTTACGCAGAAAATATTACCACAAAAACTTACCCCCAAAAATAATA
>JABFOZ010000109.1:0-10350 GCA_022817625.1 Calliscelio sp. ZL-2020 | reverse complement strand
TTTCCGCAAACATGTGCCGCTGCGGATGACAACACATGCTTACGTTTCCAAACTAAATCGCCAACCTCATATTTGACATCGCGTTGTTTACGGTTATAGTTCCGCTCCTGTCTATCGCGTGCCTGATCGAGGTGTAAAGTAATCAAGTCCTGAAGTTCCGCAAGACGAGTTACTCTATCGGTCCATCATTGAACATTTGGTTCCGAAATTTCGACCAAACCTTCCTCCACGCGACGTAAAGCAATTTTTGCCTTAGGTTCGTAATCTACATTTAAAAAAGCAGGACTAATTTTAAGAGAACTATATACTATAATTTTAAACGAAAGTCCGGTAAGTACAAATCCCAATATCGATGGTCTCTATCAATAAACGCAGTAATCATAGTCTTTAAACTACGGTTCACTCTCTCCACTGGATGATGTAAACGAATGCATAATTCCATATTTCCCTAGAAAACTTCGAACGCCATGATTCGTGAATTCAGTACCATTATCTGAAAGAAAAACTTCAGGAGTACCCCGACGGTTCAACACTAAATTCTCAAAGGTTGACAAAATTGTGAACAAGTCTAAAAATACGAAAATATACTGAACATACTTTCTTAGATTTAGGATATGGACTTATTACATCCGGACTACATCGAGACTAAAGAGTCCGTACTATGTCCGGACTACATTCGTACTATATCTAGACTATTTGTCTGGACTACATCCGTACTATATCGGGAATATTTATTGAGACTAAATCCATACTATATCCGGACTATGTGTCCTGACTTTTGCTGGATTGTACGTGAATTTTTGTCCGTCCTTAAAAACAGTCCGGATCGCGGCCATAAGCCGTACTATATCCGGACTACATCTGGACTACATCCGGACTGTATCCGGACTACATCCGGACTGTGTGTCCGGACTATATCCGGACTACATCCGGACTCATTTTTTCACGCGGGAATTTATTATGGTTTGTTTAATTTTAACTCTGCAACGCACTAAGATACAATACATTATAGAATTTAACTAAAAACATGCTTAATAAATTATAAATATTTTAACAGCTCACACGGGGAGAAAATACTGTTAAAAGTTATTATTATTGTTAATACCAAGAATAAAATAATGTTCAATCAATGATTGATTGAATAAAATAATGTAGATCATATATTAATGTTAAAACTAATCAACAAAAATGTTTTTTCAATACTTTGTAATTTTGAAACAACAATCGAACAACAGAAGATTCAGTGTTAAATCAATATGTTTATAACGTAGTAGATCTGCTGGTATTTTTCGCATTTCTTATAATCTTTTTCCTATTTCTAAAATGTTTAAATTAAGTTAAATTTAGTCATGACTAAACTAAATAAATCATCGATAGTGAAATCACTAAAATGATTTTACTTAGTTTAACCAAAGGAAAAAAACACAAAAAAACAATAGTCATGAAAATATACAAATAAATACAAACAATACTTAGATGAAAAGGAAATAAAATTAATTTCGAAACGTCAGCACAATATATATTATTATAAAAAATGGCAAAAACAAATGCATAAACAATTGAAAGAGGATACTAAAAAAACTACAACCTCAAACCAAATAAAATATGTAATTCACTATTTTTCCAATCTTCTAAAGCAGATTGGATCTTTTCGAATGGTAAATGGACTGATGCTTCAAAAAATCTGAAATATATAGACTGTGCTCTATTTCAAAAGTCATTAAGTACACATTTCTTAATTTTAAGACAACAACAAAAAGTATTTCAGAAATAAAACGAATCCTTATGGAAATACAATTTTTAAACATAAGACAATTGCAAACAAATAATTTTTGTTTGATGTAGTATTCTACAGACAGGTAAATAAATGCAAAAGCTTTTTTTGTACCTTGGGCTCGGGCGGTTAATTTGATTTACCGCCCTCTCCCGCGGTTAAAAAACATTGTATCGTACTCGGGCGCAAGCGCCCTTTGTACGTAAAGTACAATTTTTTGTATTCAGCGGGTTTTGAAACTAGGTTCAAATAAACCTAAATATCTACAAGTCAAGTAAGTAATTGAAGAATATCATAAGCAAATCATATTGTACAATCCAGGCTGAAAATTGAGATACACGACATAGAAAAACATTAACGAAAATTATTTATAGACGATACGCGATTCTGCAGAGGGAGAGTGTTAATTGCATAACACCTGTTATAATATTACACCCATCTAATGAACTATCTAGTTTATTAGATCGGTGTAAAATTATTAGGCTGAAAATAAATATTTACTCTGGTTGGGCGATGGCTTTATCATAAAGATCCCGAGCTTCTTCCCAAAAAGCCGTTTTGCTTTCTTTCCATAAATGTTCTTTCAATCGCATGACTTTCAATTCCACAATATTCTGATCGTCAATGTGTTACCTTTGATGTAATGGAAAACGATACGTCGTTCATGAGTTTTCCTCGAACAGGACAGTTGAGCGATACAGATTTACTGCATACAACATACCTATAAAGGCAACCATATTTAAAATTAAATGAACTTTCCGGTGAAAAATCTAGTGTTTTATAGATTTATTGAAAACTTATCAATTTTCGCTATATTTGCTAGAAATAAGACCTCTAAAATTCTATTCTTTTCCAGAATAATAATTTCATATATGAAGTTTTCAACTAATTCTAATACTAATTTTTTTGAATAATCTTTTTGTTAATTATTTTTTTATACGAATTCATACATTCGTATACAAATTACCCGCCAATGATTGGGTGTTAACTCTCAAGTTCAGCGTTATCTCGTACTCCGAATTTAAGCTTTGCGTGTAATACTATATATAAAATTTGTGGGTACGAAATAACACTCAACTTCAGTGTTAATACTCAAAGTTAAAAGTTTTTTTAATAAACTTTTAACTTTGGTAAGGAGACTGTCCAGCGAAATATGACAATTTTGAAAAATAAATATGAGGTTATGATTCGTGAAGAGGAGATCCCGTCACTTGTAACTGTAGGTCCCTTGAAAAATTTTGACAATTGGAATTATGTTTTATAATTGCAGCCTTCAAATGTTTTGACGATTTCTAATAATAGTAGATTATGAAATTGAGAGGATAATCACATTCTGCATGAGTTGCGGAAAGTGATTGTCAACTGATTTTCCATACAGTATGCGGAAAATAACTTCTTTGAAAGAGTGCCGAAAACAGGAGTGCGCGGAGAATGAACTTTCTTCATATACTTTGCTGAAAAACATTTTATCTGAGATTTAATATACATATTTTAAAATTAAACATGATACGTACTTTTAAAGTGTACGGAATTTTTGTTTTAAATTACCAACAGTGAACAATTTAGGAAGAAGAGTATATTGTTGTATGAGGACGCTTGCGCTCGTGTGGAATATCCTATTTTACAATACGAGAAACCGTGCGGAAAATTATGATTTTCGTAAAATTATGAAGTCATTTTCCGCACGAGTGACAGAGTCACAAGTGTTCGGAAAGTTTGATTTTCCGTACACTGTACCGAAAATAATTTTCCGCACAGGTTACGAGTAGTGTAAAATTAATTGTTGAAATTATATTCTGATTTATATGATTAAATATGGTCTCATCTTTTGACTTCAAGATTGATTTTTCGAAAATTATTTTGATTTTAAATAATGATTTTCAACTTTATTATTTTGTAACGAATTTAAATTAAGAGAGTATACGTTGATTTTAATTTGTTGATTCAATTATGGATTTTTGTTTGACTGTTAAAATAGAGTGTTAATCATAATAAAATTCTACTCGGTTATGTTTGTCTGTCGGTCGAAAAGACCGATGCGCGAGACTCCCATGTTAATACAAAGAAATACATTTTGGTTGAATAAAATTGATTTAATAAAGCATGTTATAGTGTATGGAAAATTTTAGACGAATTTCGTGTAGCAGTTTAAATAGAGTTTTACAAAATTTAATGTCACTGAAAACGGTCAGATATAATAGTGTTGAATGTGATAAACATACTAAAAGTACAAAGCGGAATCTCAAAACTTACAAGGAACATTGAAAAAAACGTATTTCATTAAAAACTCATTTACAATCAAACTAAAAATTATGCGTATTAGAAAAGAAAATAATCTGAAAATAGTTTAAATTAAGTCCAAAAATGATCAATAATAAAATTATCTGAATATCTAAATGCTTATATACTGGATACTGTTTCCTAGTGCGTCGGTCGTTTTTTTGTTCCTGTGCCAGATACGGTCGTTAATTATTATTTTTTTGGACATATCAAATAGCGAGTTTCTGTTTTGAGATGGTTGCGACATTTTTAGTTTCCTCAGCAACTATAGTTTATCGATATAACTTTACAATCTATTAACCCATCGATATACTCAAACATAAAAACAATTGAAAGTATGACATATTTGAAAAGCTTGGCAAAACTTTGGCCTTAATTTAGTAAAACTCTAAATTATGATAACAGTTCTATGGCGCAAAATATAATCAGTTCAGTGCATTTTGTAAACAAAATTGTCTTGATTTTAAAACGCTTTAAGAATGATGAAATGTTTTATACCAGCGAAAATTCGACATTAAATATTTAATTTATATGTTAATGAAAACAATTTTTTAACATATTTACTTAACATATCTATAGAAAGATAATTTGTTAAAAAGAAAGATTTTTTTGTTAAAAATGCATTTAACTAGTTATAACAATGTCCCCGCAGAGTTATAAACGAATAATTCTCCGAGCTTATTCTAAGCGTTGTTCAAACGTCTTTTCAAAGTCAAATCAAATAAAAAATTATTTTGCACCGAAACAAAATATTGTTAATTCTAGAGACAAAATAGCTATAGTAATCTTCTGTTAAATCTATAATAAAAATATTGCCAAGCATTTGCCAATGTTTTATATATTGGATATAAACGCCAAACATTATTCAAAATTTTATTTTGTCTTATACTTATTGGTGAATATCGGCTAAGATTTAAATTACATGAATTAGAATTGCCAAGTAATGATTTCGGGCTCATGTTAATTCCACCGAAATCATAAGGAAATTAAAAAGCAATAATTTAAAAAAGATTCCACCGAAATTAAAAACTTATTAGAGAAAAAGATATTCCGATTTCACCCAAAATGGAACCGAATGTCCATTAAAAAGTTCAGATAATCTGTTATCTAAAATTATTATTAGAACTCAGCAAAGTATGAGCTACACTTAAATTGAATTTCATATAATTATTAAATAAATTAATTCTTAGTTTATACACACATTTTAGAAAAACGATTATAACAAAATGTCTATAAATACTTTCATTTATGTTGTTTTTGTTATTTTATTTATACGGCGTTATTTATTTTCCGTGAATAATAAATTTAATCATAACATTAATTGAAACTCCGCTAGATATCGCATGCACTCATTCAATTTCCACAATAGGTTTCAGCTACTTAATTATTATATCAATTTTGAATTTGGATGACTTTCCTAAGTTTTATCAGATTTCTAATTGTTTGTTTCAATTTCATGTATTTTTTGAATTTCGAATGTCTGTGAATTTGCGAAGATTTGTTATGACAACCGCTATTGGCGTTATCCTTTCGAAATCTGCCGTGACATATTGTTCATTTCTGGCGATTATTTATTTCTGTTGAATTTGAGTTTCGATTCTTAGATTATATAGAGTTAAGTAAATTTGAAAAATTACAATTCATCGGATTTATTTTTGATACTATTGCATTGTAAGTATGTAATTGAGAGTAAAACTGTTTATTTGTTCAATATCGTTTATGTATATAATATTTCATAGCTTTCAGTGTTTCATCAAAAATATATTTATATTGTTTTAGAATTTTACTTGAAAAGTTGTAGTCGACAAAAGTCATGGAACCCATTGAAGAAGAAAATGAGGCGGATCTGTCAAAAAACGGTATATTTCATTTTTATTTCCAAAGACGTTATTTTTTCAATATGAGAAAATTGTAATTGATAAAGAATTATGAATGTAAATTATTCCTGCATTTAGACGACAAAACAAGAGAATCCACGGACGGAAACCACAGCGGTTCACAACCGATACGAGCAAAACAATGCGACACACCATCCTACAAGACTTTCCCGATATCTCTGTCAGATTTAAGAGACGCAATTCCCACCGAAGAAAGTCTTTTAAAAATATTAGCCTGGACTAAGGGAGAGTTGCAGAAGTTAGATTTGAAAGAACAGGTAGATTTAATTTGCAAAGCAAAAAATTAAAGTTTTTTTCTGCGAAACTTTTACAAGTTTATAAGAAAATGGTTCTGTGTGCTCTGTATTATGATTGTATAACTATATGTAATAATCCAATTATGATTTAACGAGATGTATTATAAAAACTATTAATCTTATATTACTAATTCTACACTGTTAGGAAAAAGGGGTATAACATTCCTATAACGTACCCATAACTTTACCATACCATTCCCTTAACATACCTAAGAAATACCCATGCCATTCCCATAACATAGACACAACAGT
This sequence comes from Calliscelio sp. ZL-2020, assembly GCA_022817625.1. NCBI lineage: Eukaryota > Metazoa > Arthropoda > Insecta > Hymenoptera > Scelionidae > Calliscelio > Calliscelio sp. ZL-2020. The sequence goes on along the minus strand of JABFOZ010000109.1, from coordinate 3,850 downwards.
ATCATAAGATTCTTACGAATAATGCCAGTGACATCTTTATCAGTTTTGATATGAGTACGATATGAAACACTAGTTTAACTTGAAAAACATACACTGAAATGCAATATATTTTTTTATTTAGCTTTAATTTGGCCATTTTACAGTTTAATTATGCTATTTTTTTTAATCGATGGAAAATTGAATCCACTTTATCATAAAACATGAAAATCAAATTTCTAGTAAAGTTTGAATTCCACAGCCAATGTCAAAGTTGACTATTCATTTCATTAAAAATCCACTTCTTTATTCTTATCTTAACTTAATCATCAGGATTTAAATAAATCGACAAAAATGTTGGAAACTTATAAAAAAGAATGTTATAATTTTGTTTTAAATTTAATACATATTAACAAAATACATGTGTATTTAAAAAAGAACAATTTTTGGAATCTGGAATGTGATCGGATTATTTTTCCCTGAGTGTATTTAGAAATATGAAAGTGTACATATTTGTTTAACTATATTACTGAAGCTAGAGTTCAGTTCCAATACTGACTAGGTTTGTAAGGATATTCCACATTACTATTTACTTTAATAATTTCTTAAATACTTATTTCTCATTTGCTATTTTATTATTGCAGAAAGAGTTGGTAACAAATTCGAACGTGTTCATTGACAAGGATGCTTATGAAAAAGCTAAACGTTTTGCTAAGCCGAATGACATGGTTAGATTTCTATTAAAGCAGTTTTATACTGATGAAGAATTGAAAGGGAAATCTGCTTGTGGTAAAATTCAAGGAAAAGATGATCTTACAAAAAATGGAATACCCTACCAATTGAGAAAAGCAATTAGAGGTACATGTAATTTCATTTTCGTCACACGTGCACGTAAAACAACATTTTACTATTAAAATAGGTACAATCCATTTATTTTCAATAAATAAACAATTTTATGATTTTATTTTTCAGAGTTCATTTGCGAATATTCAAATCGAATATATAAAGACAAAGATGTCAATACAGTCATTAATCAAAGACTTGGAACCCTGCGAAATCCAAAAAAGCCGACGGAAACAAAAAAGAAAGAGTTAGAAGAGCAAGAACTAAAACCAAAGAAGAATAGGAACTTTAAAGAGTTAGGTATTCCGAAGACTCTATCTCAAAAAGACGAAGAATGTGAAGAACAGGAAAAAGAAAATGAAAAGATAGACAAAGAAAGACAGAAACAGAAACGCACCGGGACGAAAAGGGAGAAAGAGAAAAATGAAGAAATGAGGGAGTGGAAAGAAAACGCAAGAAAGGAGGAGAAGAAAAAGACAAAGCGCGAAGAGAAAAGTGATAGAAAAGAAAGACAGAAGGACTGAGAAAGAAATGAGACTGAGCTAACAGAAGATGAATACCAAGAGAAGGAAAGAAGCGGTAAAGGCACGCAACTAGAGGAGAACGATAGTAACGAGCGAAAACAGACAAATCGGCAAGAAGTAGAGATAGAGAAAAATGAAGAAAGAAAGGAAGAGAAAAGGAAGAAAGAACAAGGCGATACAGATCGAAAAGAAGCAGAGAAAAAAGATGAAGCGAGACAAAGATCAGAACGACAAGAGGAAAAAAACAAAGACCGAAAACATAGAGAGACAATTGAAAACAAGCAAGAAATGAAGCAGCAAGAGCAAAAAGAGAAAGTGAAGAAAAAATTACAGTCACAGGAAGAAGAAACCGCAGTAACAGTGCATGCAGAACGGCAACTGGAAAAAATAATAGAAAAAGAGCATAAGATGACATTGGAAAGACAGAGAGATTGGTTTGCGAAAGAGAATGAGACAGAAAAAGAAGAGCAGCGTGAAGATGAGAGAAGAGAGACAGAGCTGAAAGAAAAACTGCGAAAAGATGAAGATAGTAAAAAAATAGAGAAAAAAGAGGAAGGGATGAGAGAGGCACATCAGTACGAGGAAGCATTAAGAGAAAAAGCGACAACAGAAGTCGAGCTGCAAAAAGAAGGGAGGAAACCAGATGAGGAAAAATTTGAAAAAACACGAGAATCATAACAAAAAGGGGAGAAAGCGCGCCAAGATACGGAGAAAACGGAGGAAGAGAGGGCAGAGGACCAGCGGAAACATGAAAAGGAAAACGATAAAACTGATGCATAGCGACAGAAAAAAGCGAGAATGCATGAGGATAAAAAGAAAGAAGTACAGTTAGAGAAAGAGAGCCAAAAGAAAAGCCGGAAGGAATTACAAAAAGAAGTTATAGAGGAGAGAAATACAGGTGGGCAAGAGGAAGAGAGAATGGAACAGAAGAACACTGAGAATGAAGATAGAATAAGTAAGGAAGGGAGAGTGAAAGATAAAGCAGGGACTAGGCAGAGAGCGGAGAAAAGAGCGTGTGAAATTGAAGAAAATCAACAACGCAAAGAACCAAAACGGTTACGAGTAACGACAAAACGTTACACATTCGAGTAGCTAAACTTATAATTTACGTTTTTAAAGGAAAGTTATTTAAAATGAAATTAATATAATGTTCCACTGAATTGCACTTGATATTGTTAAATAAAAAAAATGTATGCAGTAAAAATGTCGTTTTCCTTTTAAAACAATTATTTTTCAATCACAGAATCTATGAAATGCTCATGTCGAATACTTGTCAAGGATTCGTTTATTATATATAAACGCCGCGCATTATCCAAGTATGTGCTGAAATAGTTATATTTCCATTCGAATATGCAACGAATGTAGTTATCATTAAAAAAAATATGGCCAAGCATTTATCGAGGTTTCGTTTCTATATAAAAGTCAAGAATTTTACAAACTTTACTTTTCTCTAGTACTTGCAGGCGAGGATCCGCCAAATTTGAAATTATATGAATTAAAATTGCCAAGTCTGTGCCGAACTAGTTGCCTTTCAATACAATTATACGTCAAAAGTAGTTTTGACTGACAAAAAAATTTCCAAGATTTCGTTTATTAGGTATTAGGCACGCCAGGCATTACTCAAACTTTATGTTTGGTCTTATATTTGCTAACGAACACCTGCCAAGGTTGAAATGACATGAATTAAAATGGTCAATTCTATGCCGAACTAATTATCTTTCAAGCCGAGTATGTGCCAAACGGAGTTTTAATCACTTACAAAATTGCCATGCATTTGCCATGGTTTCACTTTTCATATACAATTGACAAGCATTTGCAAAGGTTTCATTTGTCATGTACCAATGCCAAGCATGATCCAAAGTTTCTGTTTTGCTGGCGAACATCTGCCACGGTTAAAAGTACACGAATTAAAATTGCCAAGCTTGTGCCAAGGTTCACTTTATATGCGTGTCACAATTGCCAAGTATAGGCCGAACTAGTTATCTTTTAAGCCGAGTATGCGCCGAATTGAGATTTGAATAATAAAAAATTGCCAAGCATTTGCCAAGGTTTCATTTGTCATGTACCAGTGCCAAGCATGATCCATAGTTTCTGTTTTGCTGGCGAACATCTGCCAAGGTTAAACGTACATGAATTAAAATTGCCAAGCATGTTCCAAGGTTCACTTTATATGCGTGTCACAATTGCCAAGCATTTGCCGAAGTATCGATATTGTTTTGTTTTTATCCAAATGTCAGCCGAACTTGTGCATAACGGTTATTTCTTTTCGCCTGTCAAATTTTGAATGCCAAGCAAAGCCCATGCTACGCGAACTTCGTTTGTTTACTTTTTTTCTGACTCGTCGGTTTTCTGACAGCTCCGGGTATGTCTTCTTTTCAACATTTATAAAATTTTAATTCGAGCGCTAATTTTGCCAACTTAAATTCGAGCAAAATAAAAACGTCTCCGAGATTGCATGTTTTTCAATCAACGATTGAGATTGCATGTTTTTCAATCGATGACTGAGA
>JABFOZ010000108.1:0-10357 GCA_022817625.1 Calliscelio sp. ZL-2020 | reverse complement strand
TAATTTGGTCTAATTTCAGATCTGGCTAGATCTGGCCAGGTAAGATCTTATATGATCATGCACTATTAGATCTAACCGTGCCTTATTTCCATGTATGACCATACCTGAGGTTTTTTTACCCGGGATATATATACTTTATATATAAGGTAAACAAATTCATCAACTGCGACTTATTCTTATATATAGGCTCATAGCCTACATCAGAAGTAAAAAAAAATCCATTTGTTATGATCCACACTTCAATGTGGATCGTAAGGTGAAATGTCCTCTTTCGCGTGGATTATCAAATCCACATGGAATAAATATCCTCGAATCCACGTTGAATTAATGCAGAATCGAGTATGTGTTATTTAATTTTGTTATATAACATCTATGTGAAATAATAGCTATTGTAAAATTGTTGGATTTAAGATAATTAGATGTGAAATAGATGTAAGACAATATATTCTTATAAATAAATAGTTATATACATAAAATAGTTCTTTGATTCAAAATGAACAATTCTGTTTAGAAAAGATTTCTTTTTTAACTAAAATATTTCTATTTTTTTATATTTCAACTAATATATTTCAGTACTTTTCTTGGTGCAATTATTATTATTCTTGTGTGTCATGTATTTAATACTATATATTTATATAATAAAAGTGGTATTACAAAATATATTAATCTATGTGATCAACTGAATACATACCCGGCAAATGTTTCGAATATTTATGGTAATATATATTACGCATACAAGGTAACATACGTATATCACACATGCTTCCATAACATATTATCCAGCCAAAAATATCAATAATAAATTATCCACGACGAATTATTCGAAAGATTAATATTCAAACACACTTCACAGAATCATTCATCCACTAATGTTGATCTGCATTGATTTATATTACTTTAAGAAATAACCTCAGTAATCTATTTACCAGAAGAGGAATCAATTATATACCGTTTACATCCATTTACATTAAATATCAAAGTAAGCAGAACTTCCACACTCAAAGTCTAGAGACGCCTAATGTTGGTCTTTTAAATGAGGTGTCCTAGAAAAACACTTCCAGAAGAACACTCCTAAATGAGTAGTCCTAAACAAAGATTCCTATATGAAGTCTCATAGATGAACACTCGTAGAAGAGGTGTCCTAGAAAAGGACTTCTAGTAGAGCATCGTAGAGAAGTACACGTCGAACAACATTACCAGAAGAGCACTCCTAGAAGAATTCTTCTAGGTCTTCTGAAATAGCATTCGTAGATGAGTATTCTTAGAATAGGTCTCTTAGATGAGGTCTCCTAAAAGGGCACTCCTAGAAGATTACATCTAGAAAAACAATTCCAAAAAAGGTCTTGTAGAAAAAGACTCCTAAAAACCTTCCAGAAATGGTCTTCTAAAAAAACCCCAGGATAGGTCTATTAGAGGAGGTCTCTTAAAAGAAATCTAGAAGAGCACTCCTAGAAGGTTACTCCTAGAAGAATATTCTTAAAAGAGAATTTCTAAACGTGATCTCGCAGACGAAGACTTCTAGCAGAACATTTACAGAAAAGGTTTCGTTGAGCATTCTAGGAGATCACTGCTAGATGTCTCACCAGAGGAGAATCAATTTACACCAATTTTAAGTGGAGACAAATACAATTTAATACAATTTGGATGAAATTGTGTAAATTGGAATAAATATCAACCAATGAGACATCAATATTTTTCAACGAGTTAATTGTAAATAATTGTATAAAATTGGATGCCTTCAGTTAGATTCTGCTGCCGTTTTGATTTTGACAATTTAATACAATTACTTACAATTAACTCGTTGAAAAATACTGACATCTCATTGGTTCTTATTTATTCCAATTTTATACAATTTATATAAATTCAGCCAAATTGTATTAAATTGTATTTGTGTATACTTACAATTGGTGTAAATTCATTCTCCTCCGGTAGGGTACTTTCTTAGAATAGATCTCTTAGATATGGTATCGTAGAAGAACAGACATAGTAGTGCATACCTAGGAAAGCATTTCTACGAGAATAATCCTAGAGGAGCATTCCTAAAACAGGTCTGCTAAAACAGCACTCCAAGATTAGCACTCCTGCAAAAAGCATTCATAGAAGAAATTTTCTAGACCAGCACCTCCAGAAAAACAGTCATAAAAGTGGTCTCAGAGGATAAGTCATAAGTCTCGGAGAAGAGATCTCATGAAGGAGGTCTCCTAGATGAACACTCGTTGGTGAACACTCTTAGAAGAGCATTCCTGAAAGAAGATTCCTGATTGGCGATGACTCCTAGCAAAACATTCATGGAAAGGGTTTTGTTAGCGAACATCCTACATGAACACTCCTTGAAGATTACTCTTAGAAACTCATTTTAATTAACTCACCAAAATTTTAAAAATACATTGCAACTTAGAATATTTAAATAGAATTCATTATTAGTTTTTAAATAATTTAATTAATAAATTTAAGACTAAAGGCTAATTTACTTGTACCTAGTTTTCTAATTGTATGGTAGGTTTTTTGTAGCACATAAATAATAAAGAAACTCCTCCATATTAACTGACATTTTGTTCATTTAATTGTAAAAAACATGAATAAAATAATCATTACATTAAACATTACTGAATAGATTCTTCATTTTATTGCTGAAATATGAAATACAATAATATAGAATACATTAAATTATACTAATCAATTGCAAATAGTTGATACTTATAGTTTTATTTAATATAAGTTTTATTCATACGGAAACCGTTGCTCCATAATGGATTGCTCAGTTAAGAGAAAATTAGTATGTTAATTAATCACTTTCCTCATAAGTGGATATAATATTAATTGCTTCTTTTCTGAATTGATTTTTTTTGTTTGGTGATAATGTACGATATAATTGAAGCAAAAATTTAGCAAAATGGTAATCTGGTACGTCTTCTTCAACAACAGAGGTAGGTGGATTTTTCGTTAATGGTGATTTCAAATATTGGTCCAGGAGAAGTTCGCACTTTTCCAATAAACAATCATTTTTGTCAGTTTCTTTTCGGCGTTTTGGCAGATGTGCAAATTTGGTCAAATGCTTAGGCGTTATTTTTCTAGATTTCTCCACTGAGGATGGTGGTTTCTTTTGAAAATTATTTGCTACAAACGAATCATTGCGTTCAGCTTCTGAAGACCTGTAATAAACATATAATTATAATCCATTTATTTATTAGAATGTAATAAATTTAATTATTCGTTCCAAAATCAGATTAATCCTATATTATATAATTTAAGAATTCTTTATTATATAATAGACACTATGTTAATCTATGATCGTATTTCGTTGACAATTCAGATTATACAATTATTCTATAAAAAAGTAATGATTCGATTCTTTTTAAATAAAACTATATTATTCAAGTTAATTTATCAATATTATATTTACATATGCACAATGTATAGATCAAAATAAGATTACAATTTAAAATAATGTATAAACTTCTTACTTTTGAAAATCAAACAATGATGTCCGTGTAGATTTCAGTGGACTTGTCGACGTAGATAAAAAATTGGACGAATTTCTTTCTAACAATGCGGAGGTGGATGGTTCTGTATTTGCGTAGGAAATTCTTTGTGGAATAGCAGTAGACAAAGGACGAGATGGAGGCGGAGATAAAGTAAGTGGTACATCTTTTGTATTGCTATAAGTTATAAATTATAATTTAGAAATAATTTTGATAGAAAATAGAACATGTTAGAAAATTCGGGGAAAATAAATCGACTTTCTAGTATAAATTCAAAGAAAAACGGATAAAATCGAACAAATCTCCCTAGTAATAATGAAACATATATATCCATATATGTACATATTGGTAGGGGACAAAATACATACCGGACAAAATACATACACGTCAATATACATCATACTCTAAAACTTCAAGTTATTATTTTGACAGCTGGAATATAACAGTGTGAAGTTGTAGACTATATATATTGACGTGTATGTATTTTGCCAGTATGTATTTTGTTCCCTAATATCCGTACATATATGATTAAATTAAATACATGGTAATATATGTTTTTTGAAATCCATGTATGGACATATATGTCCCATTTTTAGTAGGGTAAAATGACTTATGTAAAATGTAAAATCTTACAAATGATGTTCAGGTGAGGAACGAGGCAATTGCAAAGGTGGTGATGTGCTGTGTGAAGTTGGTATACTTGGAGAAGTCGGATTGTTCGGAACAGAAGGAAAAGGTGGCGAAGTTGCAAGAGCCTGTACACCAGTCATATCGCTGTAAATTATAAATATTCAAATCACTTATCATGCATGAAAACATTTTTATATGATTTTGCATAAAACTATATATATAATTATGTTTAACAATGTAAATTATATTATTTAGTAATGGCATAGAGAAATGATTATTTAGAAAGAACTACCCACATTATTATATGGAGTATTGTTTGGAAAAATTAAATTTTGAAACAAATTTTCAATCATTTAAACTTATACTAAATTTAAAATGATAACTATATTTCATCATATGCTGATATTATTTATAACGGTTTAGAACAATTCGAAGAAAAAGATATAACTTAAAACATTAGTAACCCAAAATCTTACAAATGAGACTCATCAGCTGAAGAACATTCAGTAGGTCGTGTAAACGACTCTGAAGATGAAAGCGTAGACAAGTTGGATGTGTTTATTTCTACGCGTGGGGAGGTAGTTGTTGCGTTTGACAATGTTGTTATGTTTACACATGGAATATTATTAGTCAGAGTCGTCAGAGTATTAGAGACAGGGCGAGATGGTAACAAAGTCGGAGGTGACTGTACATTGGTTGTATCACTGTAAATTATAAATGCTCATATTATTTTTTATACATGAATATATATCTCTATAAAATTTTTTATATATAAATTGATTTATTAAAGGAGAAATCGTATTTACTATATATCAATGACCGTGTAGAATTATTATATATAATATTGTTAGTTATGTATAAAATTGAAATCTTATAGATTTTCATTAACTTAAATATATACTGAATTTGAAGTGATACCTATGTTTAACAAATTATGATGTTAACCAGAAAATTTAAAAGCACTGAAAAACTATTAGTCTTCTATATAAATAATAATATGGGTTGTAAGAAAAAAATTATTTTATTAAAACATATCATTCAAACTCTTACGAATAAGGCTCATCGGATGATGAATAAGGCCAATTAGAATGTTGTGTTAATGTCTTTGCACATGACGACGTAAAAAAATTGGGTGCATTTATTGCTGCACATGTAAAGTTGGTTGTTGCAGTTGACGAAGGAATATTGCTACTCGGATCTGTTGACGCCGAATATAATGGTATTGCAGATGCTGGGGCTTGCGTATTATTTGTGTGGCTGCAAATTATACATATGTAAATATTTTTTTATATATTCATGTTTTTCATATAATATTACACAAATACAAAACATATTAATAAAATAATCGGAAGAATAAACTGTTTAATTTTAGACTTAAATGTTGTAGGGAGTAAATAGAGAAAAGATCTCAGAAGAGATATTAAATCAAAAAAGAAAGTTATTATTAATGTAACTATATTTCAATATAACATTATTAGATATTAACTATAAATATTTTACTCAATTATTAATAAAATATAAAGACTATATATGTGAGTTCTGTTATAACAACAATTAAAGTTTGGCGATATTAAAAATTCATTAACAAATGAAGATAACTTTCTTAAGTAAATTCTGGTTAAATTTATAGAAATGGTGCAAATTTTAAGGTATAAACAAAAATATATTGTTATAAAGAAAAGAAATGGAGTTTTGGAACTCCATTTCGGACGACCTGAAATTATCTTGCGCAAAGTAACACAAGAGCTGAAACATTTACCACATTTAGCTTCTGGGAAAATTGACACTGTAGCATTCGCAAGTAAAGTACGTAACTGTGTAACGGTAATTGAGTCCTTGAACGAGAAAGGGTACCTGCACAGTTATGAATTGGCTTCACAGGTCGTAGAAAAAATGCCCTTGGCGTTACTAGCACATTACAACCGTTTCGTAAAGACTCAACCCAACGATGAACCTCGTCTAGTAATGCTATCCAAGTTCTTGTATGAAGAAGCCGAAATGGCTTGTAAGGCTGGAACAGCAAAGACAAAACAAGGCTCGCGTAGTCAAGCTAGAGCCAACCTAACCTCTACCAGTCAAGGACCATCGACAAGTTACACCACGCTGCAACTCCAGACTGTTCCCAAGGTCAAGAGAAATGAGCAGTCGTCGAGTGTGGAAAACAGAAATTTGCGATCATGGATAACAAACAAGTCAAGATGCAAGTTTTGTGAGAAACACAAAGGTTCCATCGCCGAATGCAGGTCGTTTTTGAACCTTCAAGTTTCCGAAAGATGGAAATGGGTTAGATCGGCTGGGATATGCTTCCGTTGCATGGAAGGCAAACATCGGGCACGCGAATGTAACCAACCGAAATGTAGTCAGCCTAATTGCGGCAGGACTCACCATACGCTCCTACATGAAGAGGTCAAAACAATTCAGGACGATTCGAGAGAGCATCCTGTTTTATCTAATAATGACGTACAGGAGAATTCTGATACGAGTCCCAATGCCTGACTAAAATCAAGAACGCTGCTGAGATTTATACCAGTGACACTAATAGGACCGCGAGCGGAAGTTTCTATTTACGCATTGATGGACGAAGGATCTACCGTTACTCTATTAAGTACAAAGATTGCGAAGGAAATAGGGGCTACCGGACCGACAAGATCCCTAGTTTTACGAGGTATAAGTGATTGGAATATTGCTGACGACAGCAGTCAAATAATATCTGTAAAAATCAAAGGTACTTATTCAGCAGCGATTTTTGACATTTCCGGAATACGAACTATAAACCGCTTGGCCTTGCCCGCACAATCCTTGCGACAAGAAGAATTAGCACAGTGGTCTCATTTGACATCGTTACCGATAGCATGTTACTCAGATATCGTCCCAGATATGCTAATTGGACAGGACAATTGGGATCTCGGATTAAGCTTGGAGGTACGCAAAGCCGGTCGCCGAGATCCAGTCGCGACATGTTCACCTCTCGGTTGGTCGGTACACGGAATTTTGCGATCTTCGATTAAAAATTGCCGTGAACTATCGTATTGCTTCAATACACAAATTTCCCACCAAGAAATAGATACTGAATTTCACCCCGACGACTACGACCTGGACCTTCTGCATAATTTAGTTAAATCATACTTTCGATTAGATTCTATAGGCATTAGTCAGCATATTTACAAAAAATCAAGCCGATGAACAAGCACAAAAAATGCTCAGTGAGAAATCCACTCGCATAGGCAATCAATGGCAAACCTGTCTATTGTGGAAAAATACAAACATTAGTCTCCCTTCTAATTACAACTACGCTCTTAAGAGATTAGAAAATCTTGAGAAAAAGATGAAAAGACATAAGGACTTCGGGCAGAAATACACTAAGCAAATGGAACATATGATTACTCGAGGTTATGCGCGTAAACTTAACGACACAGATGTCCAGACTTCGAAGATCTGGTATCTGCCCCATTTTGGTGTTACGCATTCTAGTAAACCTGACAAATTGAGAATTGTTTTCGACGCAGCAGCCAAATCAAATGGGACTTCGTTAAACGACAATTTGTTAACCGGGCCCGACTATCTTAAAAACCTACCGGGAGTGCTGATGCGCTTTCGGCAAAAACTCGTCGCTTTCGTGGGAGACATACGAGAAATGTTTCTGCAAATTAAAATTAATACAGTCGACCAACAATCGCAGAGATTTTTGTGGAGGGGGGGCGACAACAGCAAACCGCCAGATACCTATGTGATGACGTCCATGGTGTTTGGCATCACATCATCCCCAAGTACAGCCATCTACATTAAAAATAGAAATGCTCAAGAATTTGCTGACGAATTCCCCGAAGCAGTACACGCCATTCGGGATAAGCATTACATGGACGATTACTTGGAGAGTACGGACGACGAAGTACAGGCGCTGGAACTCATCAAAACCGTAACAGCAATCCACAGCCGAGGAGGATTCGAAATTCGAGGCTGGGCTTGCAACAGACCGGAGGTATTAAAGAAGTTACCAGAGGATAGAATAGCAACAGGGTTCATTAATTTTACTGAGGCGAATGTGCCATTGACCAAAGCATTGGGAATGGTATGGAATCCGAACAATGACACATTTACCTTCACGGGTGATATCAAAAACGTAGACCCTTCTATCATCTCAGGAGATAGTCGACCGACAAAGCGTATCATGCTGAGAGTGATCATGTCAATTTTTGACCCCCTTGGATTTCTGTCCCCATACATCCTCGAAAGTAAAATCCTGCTCCGAGATGTCTGGAAAAGAAGAATAGGTTGGGATGAGGTTTTAGAAGATCCAGAATACTTGTCATGGAAGCTGTGGATCAGTAAACTGGAGGCCGTGGGAATGTGTTCTGTCCCGAGATGTTATGTAGAAGTCAATCAACAACCGCGCTCAACAGAATTACACGTGTTTTGCGATGCCAGCGAGAAAGCTTGTTCTGCGGTCGCTTACTGGAGATTTGTGTATCCAGACAAGCGAATACGCGTATCTTACATCGTTGGTAAATCCCGCGTAGCCCCATTAAGGCACGTGTCCATTCCGAAGTTAGAGTTACAGGCTGCATTAATTGGAAGTCGCATGGCCGTATTTATTCAAAAGGAACACGAAAATCAGGTTACGCGGCGAGTGCTATGGACAGATTCACGAACCGTTCTAAGCTGGATCATGGGCGACCCTCCTGGAGGTAATATGCAATATGTATCAGACAGAATAGGTGACATTCGAGAAAATACTAACCAAACAGTATGGAGATGGATTCCTTCTGTATGGAGATGGATTCCTTCTAAAGACAACCCGGCGGACGACGCGACTCGCGAAGGTAACCCTGTACATTCAGAAATGAGGTGGATAGTAGGGCCAGAATTTTTGAAGAGATCTGAAGAGTTCTGGCCAACACTCCCAATAACCTCTAAAGTCGCCATCCCGGATACCACGGACCTAGGTCTGACGGTCCACCTTGTCGCAGCAAAAGATAACCTTTCAGAGTTGCCGGATGTTTCTCGATTTTCTAATTGGGATAGGCTGATTAATACTACTGCTAGAGTTATATATGTTGCGGACATCGCTCGAAAACGTCCGCGTAACGGTATAACTCCGGAGCACTTGAGAAAGGCTGAACTCCTTTGGGCGCAGAGATGCCAACGGGAAGATTTCTCAGAAGAAAGAGTCGCTCTAAGTCAAGGTCACTTTATATCTCATAAAAGTCGCTTGAACCAGTTAACTCCGAAATTGGATGAAGTTGGGAGTTGAAGGACGGATTACAGCAGCCAGAGATATTCCCGAAACGCGGAAATTTCCAATAATCCTCGACGGGAAAAATCCGTATACCAGACTTTTAATTCTGAAATATCACAAACGAGCATATCATGGGAACACGGAAATGGTGATTAACGAACTTCGCCAGAATTATTGGATCTTGGGACTTCGAAGAGCTCTTCGTTCGGTGTCTGCTCAGTGTCAATTTTGCAAAGTACGTCGTTCTATTCCAGTGGCACCTCGAATGGGAGACTTACCAGTAGCTCGCCTAGATAGTTACCAACGACCATTCACCCAGTGCGGGATCGATTATTTCGGTCCAGTTCAAATAACCGTGGGAAGGCGACGAGAGAAACGTTTGGGCGTTCTTTTTACGTGCTTGACCACCAGGGCCATCCATATAGAGATTGCAGCTTCACTTACTACGGACTCGACAATCATGGCCATACGAAGGATGGCCAGTCGACGAGGATATCCATCATTCATGCATTCTGATAATGCCACCAATTTAAGAGGATCTGATACGGAATTGAACGCTGCTAAGGAGAATTTGGACAAGGATCACTTGCTTCAATTCGCTAACGTTAACCGAATGACATGGCGTTTCCTGCCACCCTTGGCACCGCATATGGGAGGGAGTTGGGAACGTATGGTGCAAAGTGTGAAAACCGCCTTAAAGGTTATCTTGAAAGAAAGGTATCCTCGAGAAGAGACCTTACACACGCTGCTGCTTGAAGTAGAGCACATGGTTAATTCCCGACCATTAACCCATATCTCACCAGACCCTGCGGATATCGAAGCACTGACGCCAAATCATTTTCTCATAGGCAGCTCTTTGGGTGTCCCAGTGCCAGGTATCATCTATGAAGAGGACATTTGTTCAAAAAAGCAATGGCGAATCGCACAAGCATTGACTGATATGTTTTGGAAGCGGTGGGTTCGGGAATATACACCGACTTTATTGTTACGAAGTAAGTGGAATCGGGAT